>CAIGRF010394258.1:37921-51982 GCA_903798235.1 Fraxinus ornus | reverse complement strand
TTCAATGACAATCCGCTCCAACAATATATGCCATAATTAACAATACCATTTTAATTTTTAACAAGCGGTTTTGCTGATAAAGAATTGAATGCCCATAAAAAGAAAGAAAAAAAGAGTACTGAGTACCTGACCCAGCAAGCTGAGAGCATAACAGTCATAACCATGCTTACAAAAGAAGGGCAAAAAGTGTTCAGCCCAGCACCAAGCTGCATGGAAGCTTCCATGAATGAAAACCAAAGGTGGATTTTGAGATTTCTCATCTTTGTCAATTCGGCCCTTTTGGAAGATGACCTCCATTTTCAGGCCAGACGGGAGCTCGTGGAAAAGGCGAGACTGTGACTGCTTCAATTCGTAAGAGACCTGCATTTTGATTTCGAGGACAGCACGGGGCACCAAGGCCATTCGGATTCTGTTTGTAAGAATAGTAGTGGCGCTAAGAGCTGCCATTGTTAGGAACCGCAGGCACTTCAGCTCTGAGAGTTACATTCCTTTTATCACTTTAGAAATGTGTTAGTTTCACTAATGTCCACAAGTTTAATTTATTTCAAACTCACCCTGGAATTTTACAAAATATTTCATTTATACCACAATTTCATTATTATGGATTTAGATGTTTCATTAATTACTGAACTTATACATGTCCACTGGACTTCAAAATATTTTCGAGTGGTCAATAGAGTTTAACCCATTGCATTCTCACTCAATTCACCATTTTCATTACTCATTGAACTTATGCATTCGTCACGTTTTACTTATTGAACTTTAAAATGTTTTTGAGTTGTTACTAAACTTTACTTATTGAATTCAACTATTCAAAAATTGAAAATTTTGAAAAAAAAAAATCATACGTGAAAATGACGCCCTTCTTTCCTCTTAAATCACGTTGTGACGACTCTAAAAATATATTTTGTTACTATTTATTAATTTATTGACTCTAAATTTTAAATTTCATTGCCTGTTTAAAATACAAATTTTTAATTCCTTGATTTAAGTCGGCAATCTCAATTAAAATAAATAAATACTTTTTCTAATTTATTTTCTCAATATAAAGGAAGATTATGACACTTGCACAATTTCTTGAGTTAGACCTAAACTTTTGTATATTATATGGATGATCCGATCCGAAAGGACCATGATTGAGAATTGTTTGAAGCTTCGGCTTAGGGCGACCAAACCAAGCTCAATTCGCTCCCCCTCATTAGTGCTTGCCTAGCTAGAGGTCCCATTCTATATTGGGTGCCATCCCCGTCAAATCGAGCGCTCTTGCTCCGAAGATGAACGGGGGCTAAGCGATCTTCTAAATTAAGATTTATGTCAATTTGGAGATAAAAATCTTCTTTCCCCTTGAGACATGGTGAATGAGTAACGGAGTGCAACGTGTTAAAGTTAAATGACTTCTCATAAACATTTAAAGTTTTGTGAGTAAAGTGTGACTGATGTATAAGGTTCGTAATCAATCGTAAGCATTTTAAAATTCGGCAAGTAAAACGTGACGTAGCATCTAACAACGCATCTTCACAAGTAAAGAACTACGAGATCACCCCTTTCATTTTGGGGTGACGAAGGGATCATACCATTCGAACCTTTTTTTTTTCGTGCTTTTCCTGGATAAGTTCATGAGTTGGAGATAAGCGGACTCGAACCGCTGACATTCACTGCAAGGTAAACCACCGTCTCTCAGGCCCCTTGATTGATTCTACGACAAAGGCCGACGATAGACAATAACTCCTCTTCGAACATAGCTTACAACTTTCATCGTATTGTTTTGAATGTTTGTCCAGTATTCCACTTTTCTTCTATTGATCTTGTGTATCAATCTTTTTATTAGGTCGGGGATCTTGTAGAATTCCCAAGAAATTCTTCGATTTCTTTCGGAAGCAGATGATTAATCATATTCCGTGAATAGTCGGGCATGAAGTAGTTAGATCCTGGACTTCCTGGACTTGAATCATAGACCTCGCCCGTGAAGTAAATCATCGCACCTACGGTCCAACCAATTGGAAGAGAATCAATAGATTCCTCAACTAATGAAACATTTAACTCCATTATTATGTCTATTTTAAGACTGGACATCTCAAGGACTAAGTTATAAGATTTAACTAAAATCCTAATAGCTCGATATCTTGGCACAGGAATAGATAGTATTTTCAATTAAAAAAATGTACTTCCAACTAAATCAATAGTAAAATTAAACACTTTGGAAAAATCCTCGATTTTAGGGTCCATGACATGGTTCTCGTGGAGGATGTTGCTTACGAGTTTTTAATGTTTTATATGTCGAGAAAATGACATTGTCGTCATACAATTATTGAGAATTTTTGTTTATCATTGTATGTTAACATCTTGGAACTTGTAAATTTAATTATAATGCATAACCATATCTTCCTCGAACTATTGACGTGCAAGGGATGCCTATGGCTACATATACATAAATGGTGAAATGGTGAATTCCCCTATCTTATTTGGGAGATAATTCTTACAAGTGGATTACAAGAAGAATGTAGAAATTTGAATAAGAACAATAATAATTGGAGAATAATAAAACTTTCAAACCATGGAGCACTAGCAACTGCTGCTTTGACGAGGTCATGTTCCATACAGTTTTGCATGTCGAGCTCATTATCTAGTTTTGTTTAGTACTGCAATTGAGGTAATCAATGTAATAAATCATGAAATTTCTCAGATTGAGCCCCCACTGTATGTTACAATGGAGAAAAAAATTTGCTTATTACTACTATCCAATACACGAGTCAGTTTTCAATGTCAAGGTAGGCCTAATGTCAGAAATGAACTATAAACTACATTTCATCTAGGCACCAACTACATATAGCTAGCTAGCTACATTTTGCCATTATATATGGCCAGAATTTGAATCTTTTCTCATTCTATCAAGTGAATGTTCAACAAGGGGGATGGTTGCACTCGAAAACCTGGTTATCCTAGAAATGAAATAGTGCCGCTGCTCAAATGAATTCTCTATTCTGTATTCTTCAAATCTTACCAAACAAATCAGATGTCTCGTCTTGTGGAGCTCCATACCTTTAACAGTTTGCACCGATTAAATCTATGCACATTTCACAACCCATAAACCTATTTATTATGATGCCAGCTCCTCAAGCAACCCGCCACTTTGTGTAAGTTTTGATCTAGTTGGTAATGAGAGAAGTGTTCGTATATGGAGATTCCTTCCGACATAAACAATCTGGTAAAGGATTCACATAAAATGCCTCTTCTGAACGAAACCTATCCATTCCCTTTGTTCCTGAAATAGGGCCTTTTCTCTTCCTTGGCGATCCTTGCCTGAGCACCAACATTAAAGCACAAGAAGAAAGCATTGAGTTGAAGTCTCTTTTCTGGGTAAAATTCTTCCAAATATAACCTCAATGAACAAAGTATGCTACATGCAAGATAATAAACTTTTACACAGTAAATAAATAAATAACAAATAGACAGATAAAAGAATATCAGAGCTTGACTAGTATCCCAGCATGCCAATTACAGGAGATTTGCAAAATATACCCATATACAAGTAATGAGAGATTTTCAAATTGGTATACCTTCGTTTATGGATTTCAATAACTCGGTTTGAGAGATTTCTGCCTCCTTTCATTGTTCCCCTATCAACTTTATCAAAAAGACGGACAAGGGCTTTCCTAATGAACAAGGAAAACTTCAAAAAAATGAGCAATTATAACAATGCGAAATCGGCGTAACAGAGTACATGAATGTAAAATAAATTGTAGAAAGATGAAAATCTTATAGAAAACAATATGGGAAAATACATTACCTATCGGGCAAAACGGTTTTTCTATGTCCCAAAAAACGACGATGACCTTCCACTGCCCTTGCCATGTTCCCAGAGTATGTAGGAATGAATATATCACTTTCAACTGACACAATATAGTCGAGTGCAGCCATTTGGGATGCATGGTTGATGAATGGTTGAAGCTCTTCCACTGATGCCAACTTTTCCTGGAAAAAACTTGCAGAAGATGTAAATTAATACGCAACTTTTCAGACATTCAGCTACAAGCACAACACTAAGAAGCAGGCACACGGCACCAGTCATCTCGAACTCAACAAGTTGGGAATCAGAGTGAGCCCCTGTGTAGAGCATTGATGGAAAATGCTATAATTGTACCCTACTAAGTTCAAGAAAAGCTACTTTTCTTTCACCTCATTTAGATAGAAATACACAATGCCCCAATCTGCTTTCTCTCAAGTTCCATTTGTTTAGAAAATTTATAGGTGTAAATGGAAAGTGTGGAGACCTAATTTTTCTTGCTAAACTAGTAGACAGGCTTTTGAAGTCCAGCAAGTACAGTGAAGTCCAAGGCCAATTCCAACATTCTGCACCTTAAAACAAACCATCAATTCATCCATCCTACCTGGCCATTTCGTCACCATTAAAATTCAATCTAGTAACTGGTAAGAGGTAATAATCCATTTGAATGTAGTTAACCTCAGTTGTGAAAACTGCTGGACCTCTCTACATTCATATTCATCACTGAGGCAGAAGCAATCATCTGTCACCGCAAATTTTCTTCCTCTCCCATCACCCCTTGTTAAAAAAATTACAAATTTTCTCGCAAGGACTTATGGTAATGTCAGCAAACCCATTTCTCAGCGCAGTGCAAGTAATCACTAGTTTACTTCTCCTTATAAGTACGTCATGTTAATTCATTGATCCAAGGTTAAATGTTAAGTATCTCTCCTTGCAAGAAATCCATCATTAGATAGACTCGAGTTCAAATAAGAGGGCAGTAATCAGTTCACAAAATTTAAAGAACTGAGCATATTCTAATATCCATTTAAACTTCAACATTTTGGGATCGTCTAATGTAGGTACTTGATATGAAGCACTAAAATTAAGTCAACAATGCAAGAAGCCCGGTATATGGATTTTTTAGATGAGAAAATGGTGTCGGTGCAAGTGTAATTACAATTAAGCTTGGTTGTGAGATAAGATGGTGACTTCTTAGAGTGAGTCAAATGGTTGTAGGTATTACTTATATACTAATTATAGTTATGCATGAGTGAGTTCTTCCATCCGTTAAATTGAATATTGATAATATGTAATATTTTAGAGCCACCAGCTAGGAAGGAAAGTCATCAAATCTGTGCAAATAATACTTATATTTAGAGGTTCTTATCCAATTAAACAATTACTTCAAGTGAAAGCAATTTGGTTTTCTTACTACCTAAAATTATTACTACTTTATTTATGAACCAGTCAAAATTCTCTTTTTTAGTCGGGAATAGGGAAAATTAAATCTAGGGTCCCATTTTAATATTCTTACCAAACACGTCCCTAAATCTAATTTTCGTAGCAAGTTAATCTGTTCTGACGGTTTCAATTAGAAAAGGTCATTACTTCATGTGGAAGCCACATGAGACGAGTTTGAGGTGTATTTTATTAACCAGGTACACCAATTTTCCGAAAAAAGAAAAAAGAGAAAAATTGCAGAAGGCAAGGAGTCAAAACAAAGGGGCATGGGGCCAAAATACATCCACCCAAAAAACTTAAAACTAGAGATCAAAAAACCAGTAATCAGAAGGTTGTTTAACTGGTTCAAAAAAGATTTCGTTTTAAAAAAGGTGCAGACTGAGACATCCAAAAGAAAATTTTTACGGACAAACAAAAGGCCAAAGCAATAAATGTTAAATCTGCTTGCACGTGAAACAGATTTTTAGTTATGTACCATCTAGTATAAGAAAATTTATCCTAACACCTATTAATTATAGAGAATGTGAATAGAGACAAGCTGCATCATACGATTTTCGCCAGGCTGTTAATAATCTAGAAATTTTCTTGAATTTCAACATAAAAAAGCTGGCTACACATCAATATCCTGGATGTTGGGTAGTGGAAAAATCTCCAAGTCTGTAGCTTCTGTCATTCCCAAGAAAACCTACTAGTCTACCTAATGTAACAGTTCGTGAGGGGTCTAAGGGCCAGTTTCCTTGTAATTTAAGAGCTTTCCGATTTGCTGTACGGTGTACACATTAACACGCCGATTAGGACAAAATTAATTAATACCAATGAAGAAACAACATATTTGATATATCAAATAAATTATCTAAATTATCAGGAGTAATGAAAACGGTGCTAGTACTCCTAGAAAAGCAAACAAATGTTAATTTTTCCCCTAGACAAAAATTCACAAGTCCTAAAAGCATTAAGACACTTTCTGAACGAAACCTTTTGGCAAAACAAAATTGAGTCATATTTCCATAGAAATACCTTCAAACCTGCCATAGATGAGCACTCAATACTTCCATTTTTTTAAAAAATTTCCTTTTGTGCACTCTCTTTTGGTTGTTCAAAAGCTGATTTGCACAGGCAAAATATACCATCTTCAGCCTCTCCAACAATAAAGGAACCTATTTTTCTGGCATTTTCTAAAGGTTACCACATAACTGAACCCAGGGTCTCACCATGTGTATGAGAAAGGTTCGCAGTAAGATTTTTCCTACATTTTTGGTTTGTTGATCAATGAACTTAGGGCCTCACCATGTGTATGAGAAAGGTTTGCAGTAAGACTTTTCCCACATTTTTGATTTGTCGATCAATGAAATTGCACCCAGTCTTCGATCTCAAGGCAAGCCCTTCTAAGCTCACACATTTGTGAGTGAGCTAAATATAAAAATAGCCAACTCCCCAACATCTTTTACTTGTGCTATAAATTGAAGTATTAAGAAAAATAAAGATGCCAACACATAGGCTCCGTACCTTGTTCATTGATAGCGGATAGCGCGACTGCAGATCATTCATACGGGATTCACCCCCATATATCTCTCCAGATGCAATATATAGAGGGGTGTTTGATGGAAATCCAAGAGCCCCAAGGAATATTCCGACCTCCTTTGGTGTTAGTGGACAATAGCCTTTGGCTCTCTGTTCTTCAGGGTCAATATCTTTCACTTTCCACCATGTGGTATTCTCTCTGCAAGTTCAAATAAAATGAAATATCTCAGTGTAAAAGCCTATTAGCACACAAATCATAGAACATCTGTCCGACATATCCTACTACCTGATTGACTTTAGTTCCTCAGCTTCTTCTGGAGATAAATTATGAGTGCAGCCACTGAAGGCAAGCATGTCCTTTTCAAACCGTAAATGCAAAGCAATATAACGGCCATAAGACCTCATCCGGTCCACCAACAACTACAAAGATAAGTATTTGAAGATGAAAACAGCATCGACTACATAGAGGGAATGAAGAAAATAGATGAATACGCTCCTGATTCTAGATTAAGGATTAGCATGGGATAATCTTAGGAATTTCAATTTTCTAAGATTTTGAATTGATTTTGTAGCCTTTTTGTACATATCCTACCTTTAATTGTAGAGATGTGAATACTTAAGTTGTCATTGACCCTATAACTATGCCTAGAAATATGTAGATTTTCATTGAAATTATAATTATGCCTAGAAAAAGTAGGCAAAGGATGTCATTGAGCCTAAACATGTTTAGACATAACAGGTAGTTTTTATAATAGATGAAGAACTCTTTTGTATATCCCCACAAAATCTCAACTTTTCAGTATCAAAGAAATCTCAACCATTTAGTAGGATAGTACCAATGAAATTAGATTTCATCACATGGTATAAGAGTTGATTATGATTTTCTAGGTGTGATAGTTGTTTAATGTTAAAACCCTGGATATGAAAATATCCTTACTACCATAATTAACAGTTGTATTTATAGGGAGATTGTAACTATTGTAATTATGAATGATTCTTGGACATTATTAGGACAATTTAGGATTTAGAAATATTTTTTCCTTATTTTAACCCTTCATGTGTACTATTTAAGATTATTGTCATTGTATTATTCACTATGAGAAAATAAAGATTCTTTCTCTTCAAATCTCTCAGTTTACATTTAACGATTTAGGTCTTCATCGCCATTATTTGCAATCTTCATAGACCTCCTACACTGTTATGTTGGGTTTCTGTTTAAGGCTTAGTTCAATCAACTAGAAAACCCTATTGACACTTGTTCCTATGTTCAGTCAAATGATATTTCTAAGGGCTGGAGTGTTTATTCAGATTCTTATTATAACCATTGAATCATTGATCCAGGCACTTCTAACGATATGTTTTAGATCTTCCCATTTCTTCTCAAGCTATAGACTTTGTGCTTGAAATAAAAAGGATACCAAAACAGATGGCAATAGGTATATTGTTGGTAAATAATGATTCTTTGATTGACTATTTTCTTCAAATCTGCCTATATGTTCCTGAATTGACATGTCCGGAGATTTGCAACCATGGCTTCACGTTTTGATTGATACATGATGGGCAAATCTAGAATCCCTAATGATTTTTGGTTCTAGAATGTTTTTTTTTTTCACATTTATCGACGAATCCGCTAGAGTCTAATGAGTGGATCTCCTCAAAAACAACCAACCAGTTGTTGCCTACTGAATTCGTAAATATTTTGAAGAATTAAAAAGTTTATGTGTATTTAATTGAGACTTTTAAAGATTCTCTAAAAGTTTAGGTGTATTCAATAGACTCTAAAAGTCACGGGGTATTCAATTGAAATTTTTTAAAAGTTTTTATAAGTTACGAGGTATTCAATTAATAATGACTTTTAGGGACTATAATTTGCTAGACTTTTGGATACCTTTTGGTAGAAAATATAAATAGAAAATTTTAAAACAAATCTCTCATTCTACCATGAGATTTGTCAAGAGTCGACCATTTTCTTCTCTTTCACATAACCTCTCTCTCTCTCTCTCTCTGGTGTATTTCGATTTTTTTTTTTTACCTAAACAAAGTCCTTCTTCAAGTCAAGAAATTTAAAACCAAATTTATTGATTCTCTCTCTCTCTCTCTCTCTCTCTCTCTCTCTCTCTCTCTCTCTCTCGTGTATTTCAATTTTTTTTTACCTAAATAAAGTACATTTATGGAGAAAAAACGATTCGTCAAATGCTTGCAACATTCCTACTCATTCTTGGTCAAAATACTCGATATTACTTGATTCGTCAAAAATTTGGTCGATCGCATTTCACTACCAGTCGAAATTTCAACAAGATTTTACAGACATTAAACAAATTAGATTTTATAGACATTACATAATTTTCTTCGCAAAAAGTGTCGTTTCGATGAATTTCCTATTGAATGATATTGAGAACTGTTTGATTTTTTTTTTTTTTGAACATAACTAAATACAATTAAATTTTTTTGGTATTTTGATTATTTGTTAATCCATTTTATGTGACTTGAAATTTTTTTATTTTATTTTAAATGGGAAATCTGATTTATTGCTTTGCATTTTCAATTATATGAATTATGAATGATTTGGACATATAAAAAATTGTTTAAAATATTACATTATATATGCTTAATATTTTATTTTAAAATATAAGTCTTTAAAAGTCGCTAAAAGTCTCTGATGAAAGTCTACAGAAGTTCATGGAAGACTTTAATTAATTCTTGCCAAATCCATAAAAATCACTTAAAAGTCCACAAAATCCACAAAAGTCACTCACTTAAAAAAGTCTATAAAAGTCTTTAAAAGTCTCAATTGAATACACCCCCCTTAAATCCGGAAACTTGTATTTAGGTTTTGGCTATCACCACAATAAGTAATGTACCTATGTTGAAATAAAGCAAACTTGTCATGTGGAGAGCAAAAAATCAATCCGCAGCTAGCAGATTGAATGTCAAAGTTGATTTTATGGCTCAAAGGGATATGCGAAAATATCATGATCAATATCAAGACCAAAATAATAGAGGTTAATGACAATTTATTAGAAAAGTTAGAAAATGGAGACATTTGAAATCCAGGGAACCAAATTGCAAATATCCTTACAAAGAGGTTTTCGAGTTTCTACTTTAGTCTATTGTAATCAAGCTGGGAATGGAAACATGTTAATTTCCTAATATTAGGAAATATTAGTTCTCTAAGATCATATAGCAATTTTGTATGTTTCCTTTTATTTAGTCTGCTTTTAATCGTCTTATAAATATGATTTGTATCGAGCAAAAATCTAGCTCTGATTCAAAAGTCTCTTGACTCATCCCCTCATTTATATACTAGTGCCTTATGGATATTCTTGGAAGACTTGCCATGAACTAGACATGCACCATGAGCAAAAAAATAGGAAATATTTTGAAAGTTATTTTGATTGATTTTTCTTTAATTATATAGTTACTAGGTCACATTAGGTATTTTTCTATTTCCTTTTTTTAAGAGGTAATTTTTTATTTCATATTTTGGTACCTTTTAATCTTTTGTTAGAAATGTTAAAAGCATAACTAGGAATATAGTTTACAAATTATACATAATATTGAATTGATATTGATATTGAGATTGATTTCCCTTCTGAAATTCTCTCTCCATCCCTCTTGTTCTCCTACATCTCTTAATTATCTCCATTCTGTTTCTATGTATTGTATTGCCTCAAAATGATGGAGATCCTTGTGCATAATCTTGAAAGACTTGCTGGTAAACTAGACATTCATTTTGGGAAGAATAATACGAAATGCCTTGAAAATTGTGTTGATTTTTTTTCTTGAAAGTTGTTTTCATTTATCTTTCTTTATTTCCTTTCCAAAGTTACAGGATTACAATAAGGTAATTTCAATTTTCATCTTTGATAACTTTCCATCTTTTTTTTAGGGAGGTTAAGCTTAAATTGGTTTCAAAATTATTCGGACTATTGAATTTATCGATATTGATATTGATTTCTCTCCCCCTTGTTATTCTACTTGTCTTTTCCATCTCTCTTCTACAATATTGTGCAATATATTCACTGTTATCTCAATTGTTCAGTATCAATTAAATAAAACTTCGCCACAATTACCTTTCCCATAGCTTCAATTCGAGGTGCGAATCGGAGGGCTTCATAACAAGCACGACAACGCAACTTCTGAATGTCTGGAGGTAGGTTATTGTTTGCCAATCGAGAATCAGACTTCGCAGCTCGAATGACCTTGAAAAATTTCCAAATCAATAGGTTGTATCAAAATAGTCCACGGATAAGTAGAAATTCAGATTCCACCAAGTATACCTGGAAATCTTCCCACATGCTTGCTATCTCTTCCTGATAGTAATCAATACCAGACCAACTTCTGAAATGCTTCACTCCTCTAGTCGCAGTTGTCAATTCCTTTGGAAGCTTTCTGATGATCTTTACATCATTAGCCAAAGAACTAATGAAATGATCTTCATCGAAGACATTGGAGAAGTTGCTACAATTTAACAGACAAGATTAAATATATCAAATTGATATGAATTGCACACACACACACACACACATGTGCAACGCATTAGTCTATATTGTAACAACACACCTAGAATCTTGCCAAAATGAGCGTTTATCAAGTTCAGGAATCACAAGAGAAGCATTTATGATACGAGCAACGGCAACCATGTCGCAGATCTACAAGAAATGATTGAATCTTCAGCTTCAAGACATGTTTTCCTCAAAATCTACTCATTAATTATAAGAGATGCATATGCATATGCTCTCCACCTTAATGTTGTGCTTTCCATAAGTCCATAACCCTTGCACTATGGAAATACAAAAGTAACATCTCATAGTTGATATGATATATGAAAGAGAATAAGTAGCCTGAAAAAGGCATAAATTTTGCAAGTTGCTTCACTAATAGATGAGGAGAGGTGAGAGTCTTGGAACATGAAGAGAAGCAGTACATCAATTCAGTTCAGTTAAGGGCCTAACCCACCGGTATCAACATAAAGATAGTCTGGATCCTAGTTCTTCTAATATGTAATTTATTTAGTAGGCTCAAAGGTGCACCTATATACCAATGCTCGTGGCGGAAGAATAGTATGGTGCATAGAATATACTGCCAAAAATAAATTTCAGTTATGAAACTCAGAGATTAGAAAAGTAGTTCTAATGGTAAAAAGATTAAAATGGTTAAGTCAAAAATCTTGATTTGCTTGTAATTACAATGATTAGAATCGAAACAAAAAAATGAATTATGTTATACCCTCAGCTTTAGCAATTTACTAGGTCAACACCATGGATGTTGAAAGTTTCAAACGCGAGACAGCTTACAACTATGGCTGAATTGACCACATAGAATTGGTAAAAAAATGAAAAAAATATGTTATTCTATCAGCTCTAATTATTTACTTGGTTAACATCCTGTGTGTGTGGAAGGTTTCAAATTTACAACTACGATGAAATGAGGACATTCATATCATTAGTTTTTCGATCCAAGGATGCATCTGAAATAAATTTAAAATCCACTACAAGTTCCTCCCCAAGTTCCTTTATCTTCTAGTTAACCGCTGAGGGAAGTTATATCATAGCTTCAAACTATTCTAGTTTTTCAACATTATGCAAACCACCAAATTACATAAGCATAAAGATACATTCCATCTTACATTTTGATCAATCTATCTACTTATCATACATCGGATTTTTCATGTTTATAAATAATAGATATACAAATAGCCAATGCAATTACAAAAGACAACAGAAGCTGATCAAGAATGAAATAAAAAAGTATTAGTATCAGAGAGAGAGAGAGAGAGAGAGACCCCAGCTCTCATTTGATTGAGGCCGCCATTTGCATCAACCAGCAGGTAGCCTCGAGATTCTGGAGGAGCTGAAGATTTAATTGCAATACAGAAAATAAGCCACGTATGGATATCTTACACGAGCTACAAAGAAGGGGGAAAAAATTCTATTAGATATGCAGTATGAAACACCCAACATTTCTTACACGCATAGGATGAACTCGGGGCAACACAAGGTACATAGTCTCTGTTCGGTGGTGGTTTCCACAACTTCTCTGAATTCAAAATCCCATTTGCACCATCCAACTGTCAAATCTAAAGGAGTGAAAACGTGAAAGACACATGACAAATTTTCATCAAGAAAAATGTGCCTAAACTCTGACACCAACAACCAAAATACATTTACATGTATATCGAAAGTACAACCATTGGACAAATGCAGTCAAGGTAATTTCAAGAGTAGCCTGTCGGGTGATTAATTTTTACAGTGAATATGAAATAGAAAAGAGAAAAAAGGTGGCAAGGCCTTATGAGCAGAGAGAGGATCTTCAGACAAATGGGGCTGGGAAAATTGAATATATTAAAGAGATGGCAAAACCTTATGAGCATTGAGAGGATCTTCAGACAAATGGGGCGGGGAATGTTCTTGCGTCCAGCTTCGCTCTCTGCGCAGTTTCTGGTAACCCATTTCCTTTTGCTACAAGAATTGAAGTTTACCCAAAATCAGTAATCGAACCTTATTCAAATGCCCCAGTTCCATAAAAACGGAGAAATACTGACTTAGAACAGAATAAAATCCATTGCATTAAATAAGCTTAACTAGCTTTAACAGCCATGCGGTGATTTAAGTTCGTGGTAAACATAGTAGCTGGGCAAAACCATAGCAAAATCTTAATTTAGTAAATAATAAACAATAAGCCCAAGAAAAATAATTCAAAGAAAATAACTAGATAATTACAAATTAGAATCAACAATGACACCAACAATCTGGTCGCCCAATTCCTTGGACGCGTTACTGAAATTTTCCACGCATCAATCAACCCCGGTTAAGCATAGGCAAAATTAATACCATTGCTCTTTAAGAAGAGTAAATTAAACAGTTAAAAAAAGAAAAAAGAAAGATCCAATAGTGAAGCTGACCGTAGGGAGCTTGTAAGAAGCGTCAGAAGGCAACTTCGTAATATCTTGAACATGTACGGAAAACAGCGCCACCAGTGCTATGGTGCATATAGCGCACGTCAGCACTTGTCTCAGCACCGACACGGTCCGCCACCTCCTCTTCACTCCCATCACCATTTCTTCTCTCTCAATTCTGTGATTTAACTCCAATACCTAATTCCAACGCACGATAACTATACTAATTAATAACAGTAAACATTTATTCCATTTCCTCTAGAATGTACGTATCTGTACACATATGATTATGTACTTGTGTATGAACTGTCGTGTGGGGGTGGGGAAAGAGAGGGAGAGTCGGCTGATTTTGATACTTTTTGGTGGGATTGTTGTTAATGCTGTGAAAACTTTGGCGAGAAGGTTCACAAAAAAA
>CAIGRF010394258.1:21238-32818 GCA_903798235.1 Fraxinus ornus | reverse complement strand
GCTTGATTGAATTTCATTACCTCTTTAACAAGGCATCAACACATTGGAAGCATGCATTGAAGCCAAAATACCTTCCAATCTAAATAGTTTAACCTACTAATTAATTTCGACACTAACATAACTTTCAAAAGTATCACAACCCGTGCATTGCCCGGGCTTTGACTAGCACTTTTTTAAAAGTTTGTAACTTAATATTGTTATATCAACATCTCACCATCCCCACAACCATCTTGCCATAATGCCACATCATCATCATTGATCATCAGTCATCACCCCTTCAACACGAGCAAATTATATACAATGTTGTTACATTGTATAATTTTTTGGTATTATAACTTATTTATCCAGGCACAAACCATCACCAACTTCCATCACAGTCGTCACCCCACCACCACTTCCATCGACCACAAACAATCACCACCATCGTCGTTTTTTATCCACCAATGATATGAAGAGTGAGGTAAGATAACGGAAACATATCAAGAGTACATACTATCCGAAACAACAACTAGATCACTACCCGCTATAACTCCCAACCACCACGACCAACATCTCCTACGGTGATCATCATCATTAGATCTAGTTTCCCTCTCCACCACTATGACCAACATCTCTAGAAAAATAGTAGTTTCTTCCTTTTCATCGTAAAATCTCATCTTTGCTGTCAAATTTTACAATCGAACATTCGCGATGGAATATTCATCTCTCATGACACTGATAGGAATGTAAAATACATATTTTTCCCTCATTATTTTATGCGCTCATATGTTTATATTGTGCCAAAATGTACTCATTACGCTCATATTTTGATTTAGATGGTAATTCTATGGATATAGCGTAATTTAGAAGAAATATGTGAAAATGGACCAAAGTGAAAGGAAATGAAAGTTCAAGGACTAGCGTGCAAATACACAAAAGTTGTGTCACACCAAACGATGAAGATTTGAGAGTCAATTGGTTGTAAAAAGATGTCAAATGAATGAAATATCGTCAAAATATGACCACACATCAATTTCCAATCGCAAAAGTTGTACACCGATTTTCAGCATCATATTGAAACCCATTTTGACATGAAAAAGATCAAATTGGAAGATAATATCTAAGGAAAAATTGTAGCCCTTTGAGTTATCTTTCCAACGCATCTTGAATTGTCTCAATCCGATATTGGAAGAAGAAGATATGACTAAAATACTGAAAGCCGTCCAGATGAAGTTTCATTTGTTCCATGCGGCCGCACAAACCACTTTCGAGAGTTTGAGGGAAGAGTTCATTTGTTTTATGCTGCCGCAAGCCTCTAAACCATGCGGCCGCATAGTTCATTTTCGACACGAAAATTCTGATTTCCTAATTCCGTTTCACTATTTATGGAAACAAGTTCCTTTAATATTTATCAACCCTAGAACACACGAAAAACAGAACGCCTCCAACCTATTTTTTCTCTATTTTTTTTAGATCTATCATATGTAACTAACTCTTGGTACTTGATTGAAGGATACCGAAACCTTGGAAAACATTATAACTATGAGATCCACCTATTTTCATTGTTTAATTTATATTTTCAGTATTGAATATTCTTCTATGCATAATTTTTTGATTGCTAAGAGATCTATTAGTTTTCATATATTGCAATCTATAATTAAGTTAAATTCGAAATCCGTAATTGTTTGAATCGTTTAACTCCTGAAGCACTAAGATTTGATAATTTTCTGCTATAGAGGTTATTGAATTTTAAGAAGAATGTTTAAATAGATTGAATGCAACCGCTGATATTTGTATTATCTAGTTCATTGATTTCTCAATTGTTTAAAACTATTATTAAATTGAATCTTTAGCGCTGGTTTGAGATTATTTGATAATTATGGTTAATTAGAACGATGTTTTCTGATTAACTAAAATTAAGGAGAAATATGAATTTATTCCAACGATAAATATTGTGAATGTGAATTAATTATTCTTTGTGAATTGATAAATGGTTATAAATCTCCAATGGTGGAAGTTGACTTTGATCAAGACTCGTTTTATTGATTTAATAAAACTCGTTAATTTACATTGTTATTTGTTATAAAATTGATTATGTTATAAAGAAAAATCTCTCAATCGTTTTACGAAGCATAAATTGTTGAATTGCACAATCTTCGTGGGATTGACCCCTTACTTTCATTGCTATATTAGTTTTAGAGGTTTAAGGACTATTTTTGGATGTCTACGACAGCACACCAGCCACCGATCTGCACCACCATATAATGATTCCACCTGTGTTCAATTGGAGCCACATGTCATGTGAACAACAAAAACACGAGAACGGCAAGTCGAGTACGTAGATCTCATTGCGTGTGTACTCGAGCTACCTCCACTTAACTAAATTTATCATCTTGTTGAAATGGCAAGGTTTTCTAGCGAAAAAAATGAGTTGTGATGGCAACGATGATAATGGTGGTAGAAAAGATGGAGTTGGGGGTGTGCAATCTAGAGAGAGACTATATGGTGGCGTGTAATCTATAGAGAGGGAAGGAGACAACCAGATGAATAATTGATAGATAGAGATGGTGTGGGTGATGGACGAAGGGTTTGTTGAGTTATTTTTGATTTTTTCTTTTGTAATTATTCCTCATTTTTAATAATATTTTTCAATCGCTTGATTTATGAAATTGTTGGAAAAAATATATAGTTGGGCCTAGTTTCAAAAAAAAATAATAATAAAAAATAAAAATTAGTGACATTGGGCCTGTAGTGTATTGTTAGTCCGAAATACTGTATAATACATAGTGGAATTTACACAGAAACATATGTTTAAAGATTACATTTCATAAATCAGAGATAAAGTTTATTTGTTCACTTTTCAGGTATTTAATATTTTAATTAATTAATGTGTGTGTAAATTAAGTATTTCAAATTTTAGATTATCTTCACTTACTTTATTTTTGAAAACCTCATTCTTCTCACACATAACCTCCATATCCTCCATGACTCCACGATTATCATCTTCAATCATATATTAGCCTCTTATTATATAAACGTATTTTATTCACTTCATGAAAATTGTAAATTCCGAGACTAAAGTATAATGGCTAAATTGAAGGGTGGAAATAAGGAAAAGAAGATAGAGGAGACACCATATAGAAGAAGTAAGAAAAAAAAGAGCCAGAGGAAAGCCCCAAAGAAATTCCATCAAAGAGACAATAATCATATGGGTCACGCAAACAAGGTATTTTCCATTTTTTTTTCATTGTTTTTGTTTATTTGAGCTATATGTATGTAGTCCAAAATTGTTGGGTAACAAGTATTGCAAATGTATTGGACATTTATTCGATTCAATTTTAGTAGCGAAGGAAATGGGTGAAAGTTTCCATTTGAAAGTGTTGTTTTATAGAAATTGATATTTTTTATTAATGAATGATTTGTGACATACAATACGCTGTATGTGACCTATCAATCTGATTGTGACCAAAGTTTTTATGGATTTGTGACCTGAATGCATACCATTCTATGCATCTGTAACCTTATTTACATGATTATATACCATTGTATGTATACGTGACCTGATTTAGTTTTCTTTTTCAATATCTGACTTGAATGTATACCATTATATGTATCTGTGATCTAAATTACCTGATTGTCAAAGATTTTATATGCCCGTAACTCGTTTTAGTTTACATTTCAATATGTGACTTGATTGAAAACCATTATCCGTGATCTGATTTATAGTTTTGTATATCATTATCTGTATTTGCGATCTCGTTTATTGTGCCGTTTCAAATTTGATTTTAACATTGTTTTCATTTAAACATGTGATGTAGGTGTGGAAATTTATCGTACCACAAAATAGTTGGTTTCCTGGAAAAATTACTATTACCACGACACAGGATGTTCTGATAAACCTCGAAATATATGTAAGTGAAGCCCAACAACATATACTCATGGGAACATGCTTTGCACACTTTCTGGAATGCCATGAAATTATTGTTCATTGAATGTGATTGCATGGACTTGAGGGTGATGATTGATAGTAGCATTCCACAACAGAAGAATGAGTAAGTTTGTGACCAGTATTTCAAAGTGTACACAAGTTAATTAAGTTTCATTCCTAATAAATTGTTTTGTGTTGTTCTTCAGCCACGATTGCGATATATTCTTGATTAAATACGTCGAATACATGCTCCATGACGATAGAGAGTTCATACTGAAGAAATTTGATATTGGCAGGATTATGCTGGATATAACCATACTGCTCTATAAACATCGAGAGATTAGGAAGCTTATAAAGTGAGAAAAGCCTACAAATGAAGAAATGATTGTTATAGAGTGATAGTTGAAAATATATTTGAAAATCAAGATGATGAAATGATTTGTAAAGTTTATAAATACTGGCCTCATTTTATTTGTCGTTTTTTATATTGTGCGCGATGGAACTAATTGTAATGAATATGAAACTGTGGTACTACACGGGGCACAAATTACACTTTTCAAGTCACTGGTTATCTTGTACACACACAAACACACAACACACACACACACACACAGAGGTTGTACTACTCAGTTTTGAACATATATATACAACTAATTCGTGTTTATAAGTTACAAATTATGCAACTTAATTCATTATACACAAGTCACGTAGTCCAATGCAGTAGTCACATATTGCTTTCATTAGGTCACAGAGTATACTACACAAGTCACAGTTTATTCTGCACAGCTCATATGTTGCATAATTCTCCGTCCATACGTCACAATATACTGAATTGATCGCATATTACAATATCAAATCACAAATTATGCTTTATATGTCACATGATATTAATTGGAGGTCACATATGAATTACCAATACAAAGATTAAATATAAATGTTCACATATGTCTGTGAAGTGCTAAAACCACAATTTGATGTGCACGTCACAGATTTATTGTTTACAAGTTAAATGTAACTGAAAAAAGGTCATAGGTCGCATAGTCCAATGCGGTGATCACATATTGCTCTCATTGGGTCACAGAGTATACTACACAGCTCACAGTTTATTCTACACAGCTCACAGTCTACTAAATTGATCACATATTATAGATTATGCTTCACGTGTCACGTGATATAAATTGGAGGTTACATATGAATTACCAACAACACGGATTAAGGCCCTATTTGTTTCGGATATAAATTAGATTTAAATTAAGTAAAAGTCCAACAATCAATATTAATCACATCTTTCATGGGTTCCACAACTTTTCAACTACACATTTCAAAAACTTCTATCGCAATCTATTAAAATTCTAATTTTGAACTCTATTTGACACACATTAATTCCTGATTTTAATAAAAAAAATGCTAATGTTGCAACAATAAATGCTACGGTAATGTAGCCACAATATTTGAAAACACAAAAGTTAGCCATCTTTTGGCATTTGAAATGTCATAATTGTCCTTTTTTTTAAAGGGGCAANCCCCCCCCCCCTTTTTTTTTTAAAAAATTTGGCATAGAACAAGTGAGTGGCAACACTATAGTCACAATTTTTTTCAATCGATTCAGGCAACACCGTCACAAATTACTGCCAAAGTCGGCCAGGTTCACTATATAACGGTAGAATTTTTCATTTGCATTTTTCAGAAAAGTGCGCACCAAACAAGGGTTTAATTCCCTCCAAATACCCACTAAACATAAATGTTCACACGTGCTTGTGAAGTGCTAACATTTCACAATTCATTATTCATAAGTTAATGAAACTAAAATAAGGTCACAGATAATATGCAAAAATCAAAAGACATTGTGTGCATCTCACTTATATCTGAAGATAGTATAAATCAACATGAGAGGAGAACCTTCAATTTATGACCTAAATTGTCCGATTATTTTCAATATAACCAATTTCAACGACAACTAATTCATCAAAACCTCTGAATTGTCGATACACACACACACACACACCCACCCACCTAAATTTTGGATTTTGAAACTTAATGTTTGAAAATTGATTTTGTGCATACTTAATATCTAGAGTGTGTTTGGTGGAGATTAAAATCGAATTAAAATTGAAAAATTAATCGTTATTAACTTATTGTTGACTTTTATTAGACGAGTGAGATCCAATAACGATCATATTTTCAATTTTAATTGACTTTTTAGCTCCACCAAACATGCCCATATGATTTTTTTCCCAATACATATATCTGGCCCATAGCACCCTCAATCCCATTTTTCAATCATTTTATTCTCTTCCAAGAAAATAAAACAAAATCTAAAACCTAGCGTTTTCAAAGCCGTGCAAGTCGTTCACTCTGTTCTTCATCTTAGTCAGCTTCTCAGCCGCTCTCCTAGCCGATGGCGGCGTTAGTGGCTCCTCACGCTCATCCACGAACAAACCCATTTCCCTCCCAATAACCCTCCGCCGTTGGATCATTTTCATCGTCTGTTTCCATTTCAGCTCAGCCAGCTCAATATCCAGCTCTCTAACATAATCGCCGGCCGAATCTGATGTGCACTGTATCATTAGTGCACGAGCCGATGACAACAGCTGCGTAGCGCTCGACACCTCATTGTGCTCAATTAATCGCCGAGCCTCTACAATTGCGCGCACTGTAATGAAACGATTTTTTAGCCGTTGTTCAATAATGGAGGATCTTGATCCAATGGCATTATTACGTGGCCTGGGTACCAGCAAGGCTTTCTCCCCACCGTAGATTAGTTCCTGAGTTGCTGGGTCCTTGTAACTGCATCTAACTGAAAACATATGATAATGGTGTGAATGAGACCCAACAATTGGAACCCTCATCTCCACGAGATATTCTCTTTCCTCCTCGGCATAGAGATCGCCGACTAGAATGCAGCTTGAGTTCATCACTGTAGGACGCGCATGGCAGGAGTATATGGCCGAAATTTCGGCTGGATCTGAAACATGCCTGAAGCCGATTTGAATTTTCAAGTCTTGAACAACCACGCTCAATAGCCAACTAACGCCCTTGGAAAAGGCGTCGACGGCGGGCTCGGGGTTAAACCCTGATGAACGCACAGGAATTTCGACGTGAGCGAAACGAGTGGATGAAACCTTGGGCGAGTCTCGCCGCTGGTGAGTAGCGGCTGCGGCTGTGTTGTTGGTTTGAACACTGTCATCTTGACCGTCGGATAGTAAAATAATGCTTGCAACTGGGTTCTTATGCCGCCGATCGTCAAGAACTTTTGTGGCTGCTTTCAAGGCTTCACAGACGCTTCTACCTTGGCTAAAGACAAGCTGGTCGATGATGCTCCGAGCCAATCCTTGACCCTGAGCCGTCATTCTCCTCAGCGGCATGAGCCTATTCGGACTAGCCGCGAAGGTAATTATACAAAGCCGATCAGCCGAGCCGAGAGAGGAAATAAGCAAACCCACGGCTCGTTTCAGCATCTGAAGCTTGGCTCCGCCCATGCTCTCACTTACATCAAGAACAGTAACCAAGTCAATAGGCGCACGTCGTGCCGGGTCCAGAACGTGGGTCTGTGGTGGCGGAGGCAGTGCAGGGGCTTTAACCTTCAAGACGACAGCGTACGTCTGGTGGGTTCTGCCCGCTGAAATAACAGCAGCCTCAGGCAATAAACTCACCTCCACATTTCGGCCATCTTTGTCTTGTAGATAAGAACTATTGCTCGAAATGGTGTTGACGAAAAATCCCTGAAATTCTTCACCAGCAACATCTTTCTCCTCATAAACAAACTTCGTAGAAACTGTGGCTGAGGGTGAAACCAGTGGCTCATCATCATCAAATGCCCTTGTTTCTTGTTGGGGGATTTTTGGAGATTGTAGTATTCTATTATGTTTGGTTTCATCAAACTGTGTTTGTTCTTGAAGTTTATGGATATTGGCTAGTAAAGGGACATCTTTCCAGGTAGTATTGCAAACTGGGCAAATGAGGGAGTTTTGATTTCTAATACGTGTGGCTATGCAAGGAAAATGGAAAGTGTGGGAGCATTCAGCTGTGTATATTGCCATGCCTTGGCTAGTCTTCACACTTTGCATACACACTCCACAACTATTCTGCATATCCAAAAGCAAAAACATTAAATCAAAACCAGATTGGACATAAATCATAAAACTTAAAGGTGGATAAGTATAAAGTTACATAATCTTACTCTGGATAGGCGGAGGGTTCTCTTGAGGATGGAAAAGGGGGATCTTGGAGAAGATGGGGTGGAGCCAAAGCTTTTACATTTGCTATAAGATTTTGGGGTTGTTATGCATTGAAGGAGTTTTGGACTAATGAGATCATCTTTGGTTGATGGAGTTTGAGCATAAATACCAACATTTTCATTTGTATTGTTTTTAATACTGGTTTTGCAACGCAACCGAGGAGTAGACGGATTGCTGCTTCCACGCGATTGAAAACCTAGCTTCGCATAGCTTCTGGAGGTGTTGAGAGTCGGGCTCGGGCTCTGGCTCTGCTCTTCTAGAGTAGTAATGGCTTCTCTACTGTCTCTTGGGACTGTTGTGCAAAAAGCTTTTCTCCAACCAGTTCCCATTTCTCAATATACGATCTCTTGTAAAAAGAAAGAATTTGCAAAAGGCTCAAGGTTCTTTAGCCAACTATTGTAGAGTTTTTGAAGAAGGGATGAGGATGAAAGTGGGATCAGAATATTAAGAATGGTAGCAGAAGAGATGATGGTCCTCTCCTTTTCCTTGATATACATACATGTGTGTTGTGTTTTGTGTTTATATTCTGTTGGTGTTTCTCTAAGTTGACCAAAATTAGTTCCAGAGTATATAAAGGCCTAGAGATCTGCTGCCTTCTCTCTTTCTCTGCACTGTCTCCTCCTCTGTATATTTGTTACATAAGTAGTAACAAAAATGAATATTTATCTATATACTTATATTGTAGGTTAAAAACATTTAATACTGACACATATAATACTTTTGGTACTATTGTCACATTTAATACTTTTGGATTTTAAAAACATTTGCTCGGCTGGTCGTATTTTAAGTGCCTATAAAAAAAGATTGAATCCCAACCTCGAGCGCCCATCGCCCCGCCCCTAGAGGATCATTGATGAGGTAAATTGCGGGATGTGTCTCAACAGACCAGGGTACAAGAGCTACCATATTGGTGTCCATAAAAAGTTCAATTCCAAAACCTTGTTAGAGGTAGGAATTGAACTCTCACATAACTCAATTGAAACTAACTCATTCATGTTCTTTGCACAATTGATCTATGCTCCAATGGGCTATTTTAAGTGCTTATGAGCATGGTTTTACGGATAATGTGGATAATAAGTGGATTTACTCTATACATATGGAGCTACATGGTGCAGTTGTTCTTTCTCGCTAGCAATATAATGATTGTTTCCTTGAAGGACAGTTATCGAGTATTGAGCTCCTCTGAAGTGGTCGTCTAACCTTGTTATGGGTAAGGACACCAGTTTCCATTAGGGAGCGTTCCAGCTCGAGGCACTTTTGCATTCATTACATGTCTCTCTATTATCATCACGTCTTGCTTGAATCTTGGCGATTAATTAAAATTTGACGTTACACCATGTCCATATTAATTCATCAAAGCATCTCTAATGGGACGGTAGATTTAATAAAAAAAGAAAAAAAAAAAAAGGCGAGATGCATACATAGCAAGGAGAAGATGGATGATGAAAGTGTGCTAGACATCGTCTACTTAAGATTCATAAATAGTACCTACTTCTCTATTTATTATTTGTCAAAATTCTATACTACTTTTCAGCTTCTAGAGACAGTAAATTCCTTAGAAGTTAATTCTAACAGCCCTTCTTAACCTAATATCATTATATTAATCAAAGTTAGGCAATCCAATAACACTAACTGAATAATTTACTTATTTTTGTCCTTTCAATATAAATAATTTACCCTACTTTTACTTTGTGTCAGTTTCCTGAGGATAGGAAGTAGGAACCTAAAATTAATTACAATGACACCCAAACGACCACTGACATGATGAAGCAATCGAGAACAATTAAGGAGTTTGTAACGGCGAAGTTACTCTTTTTCAAACAAATTTAATTGTTGTTTAATTATGACCAGTAGAGTAGGGATGCCCAATTGACTATAATTGAGATTAGATTGATTGCTAGTTCATTATCTGCCATCAATAATGATATTCATCATACAGTGCAACTTTTTTTTTTTTCTTTAAGGTTCCATTCAAGTTTCGATCAACAATTCAAAGTTAAGGCATTAGCTAGTTCTCAATGAATAATGATATCTAACACCCGCCTATCAAACAATTAGTGCTAAATAGTATTATACATTCTCAATATTAGTGTGTATATATATATTACTAAAATTGCATGTTTCTCTCAATTTGATGAGTTTGCTCGCATGGCCAAATCACATCTTTGTTCATGTTTGCGTCTCAACTCGCTAGTGGGGCGAGGCAAGTGGAAGAACGAATCGCCCCCACTTAACATCCCCGCATGAGTGAGAATTGGCACCATTTAATCATTTAATTCTCAATGTCATTTAGCTTTTTTTTAGCTAGGCACACTAGACTATAAATCTAGATGAGCTATGAAAAGTGACTCTAGGATGTTGCGTGAATTGTGACACTCGACAGTGTATCAGTGTATGGATATATGCTAAGCAGTCATCATTGCGTTACATACATCTCGTATTATTGTAGTTGAGAACGGGAAAAAAATCAATAATAATATATTTGAAATGTGCATCGAACACCTCAAAAAGTAATTTAGATTATTAACTTTAATATTTGACACTTTTTATTATAGAAAATATGTTGCATGCACATCTCACTTCATCGAGTTTATAAATTTTATTTTTTATCGTCTCTTTAAATCTTCATTAAACATCACGTAGACTTCAAAATTATTCTAGGGTATGTTGACACAACCTTTCTTAAGTCTAAGGGGTTATTCAACATTTGTGGCAACCACATCTCCTAATTAAGTTGCACAAACACATCATGAACCTCATGTAATTATCTATCATAATTCGTGACATCGACCGATGACTATTTCTCACCTAAATACGACATGAAATAAACTATTTGAGATGTATATATTTAGTGGACCTGTATTTATTGATCGTGATCATTGGTGAGACAGTGACTATTTTCTACATGAACACGACCATACGAGTGGTATATATTTAGTGGGAGTAACATACCATGTGACTGTCCTAGCTAGGGTCCCTAATTATCCCATCATCATTAGTAGGGTTTGGCCTATCTCGCTACGCGGGTTGTTATGATCGCTATCAGTCAACCATATTGACCATGTAACAAACAAGAATTTTGAGACAAAAAGATGACAATATATACTTGTTTTGATAGAAGCTTCCAAACAAGAACCTTTGTATTTACATTGCATCATGCATCTATCTCTTTCTAAATTCAATTATTATATTTTCTTACTACAAACATTTTCCTACCCAAAAAATAAAAATAAAAAATTATGTTCTAAATAATACAAGGAAATTTCTGGTAAATCGCCATATATCACTCAAAATTAGACCCAGATTGCCATTGGACCATACCAAGTAGCAACTATAGACATTACCCTCATTTCAAGCATGCTCCTACATTATATCTCATTCAACGAAAATGCTTATGCTCGAATGCAAGATTTTGAACTCTGATACTAGAGGAGG
>CAIGRF010394258.1:1590-20429 GCA_903798235.1 Fraxinus ornus | reverse complement strand
ATCACAACATCAATATTTTAGATACGAAGACCACCATACGTCCAACAACCTTTAGGAGAGTAATGTGTTGGAGTTTGATAACTGTCTATGATTAATGTTGAGGCATTAAGTGTGTGTTTGTCTCCCATTATTGTAGAAGAAATGGAGTAATGAAAGTATGTTTTGGAGAATGTATGGTTGAAATTTAAAGTAACTTTATTGATTTGTGTGTAGAATATTTTATTGAGTGAATGTGTGATGAATAATCTTACTGTAGCAAACAATGTTTTAGAAGAATGGAAGACAAACAGACCTTAATTTTAGTGTAAGAATTTATAAAATTGAGTCATAATCCCAAATCAATTTATGCATATGGCAACGTGAGTTACAGCTTGTTCAAATCCTCCTCGTTAGTAGAAGATCCTTTCATACATAATTAAACTAATTAAATTACTGACAAATAAGTAATTATTCATTAAATAATTTTGCATTAAGCCGTCATTTGCAGAATGATTCTCCACTACAGTTGACATCAGTTACGGTTTGACATCTTTTAAGATGCTAAGTCCCTGTTTGGTAATAATTCTTTTAAAATTCTTTTTTTCTCATGCTATTTTTAGCCACATATTCTTACAATAAAATATTTTTCACGTAAACTCAAACTTTTTTCCTACTTTATAAACACATGTTCTCCAAAAATTTACTTTTCAAAAAACTTATTATTCCAAAAAATGGCTGTCAAACGGGGTTATAGGGGCTAAAAGAAGTTTTTGAGATCTAAAAACTGCTTTTGGCCTCGTCTGATTAATTTTATATAGTGCTTCTTTTAGTTAAATTTTTTTTTGGAAGAAACTGATCCAACGTGACTTTCTCAACACGCTCCTCCGCAGGAAAAAAACTCTTTTATAAATTAGTTTCAATTTAAAGTCGACCTTAATTTTAATAACACATTCCAAAAAAATTTAATCACGCATTCCATCAATTTTTATTAAAACTTATTAAAATTCTGATTTTTATCTAAACTAATTAGGCCCTAATTAAAGTAGCTTATTTAGAAATCTCTTCTATGAAAAATAGAAGCAAAAGTAGAAACATACCAAACGAGTCCTTAGTAGGTAGTCTCACATGGATTATCCTACCTATGCCTGGACCTGCAAGTTAAGATGCTCCTGTTGTTGGGGGCACATGTGTTTGAACTAATAACTGCTAATTAAAAACCATTTTTAGTTAATAATCAACAACCATATTATTTTATAGAATATCCATATTGATAAAATAATGTAACACATTTACTTCATAATATTCATTAATTAAAATGGTAGGGTAACAGGACCCATGTTTGGGTTTCAGTACTTTGCACCTATGCTCTGCTAGCATGAGGTCTGACCCTTGTCACAAATTTATTGCAATGCCTAGGAAATTAACAGTGGTGGAAAAACCAACAAAAATGGGCCAGAATACTCACATCATGTGGGGCCGCGCATTTTTTTAATACATAGAGGGCCCCACCACACACCACATTGTGAGTTTTCTGGTGCATTTCTGTGGAGTGGTTTCTGTACAAATGGAAAAATACGGAAATTAATACATTTAGCACTTACTTTGTCAGTATGTATCGGTCGAAGGCGGAGTCGGGATTCAAGAGTAGGGACTAGTATAAATATTTTTTAAACGAGCTTCGACCGTAAGGAAAATTTATTTATATATTCGTAGGAACATTTGCGTCTTACCCATCACTATGGAAACAATTAACACAATAAATTAACTTAAAACAGCTTATAAACACTTCAAAAACGTAAGACGTTAAGCTTCGACCATCTTAGGGATGTAGTGAGTAGTGGGTTGTTATCCGGCAAGACATAGTCTTCAATGGCTACCATCTCCTGCGTCTATTATCTTATCTGCTACAGATTGAAGATTTTTTGCATGGGAACACTGTTTTATTGTTCTGGAAAGTGTAAACATGCACAGAAAAAGAGGCACCAGCTGATTCACACATTTTCAGCTCAATGTATTCTGTTTGTGATCCATTTTAATTTTAATATATATTCCCATTTAAAAAATAATAGTTGTGAAAGAGTAGCTTATTTCAGTTATTGCCAGTAAGTCTCTTGATAAATTACAGAATCCTCTCATATTTTAATTTTAATATATATATATATTTTCTTCTTTTCAACTAATATACACGTAAATTCAAAAAAAAAAATCTTTTTTTTTTTAACCACACACTCTTTAAAAAATTATTATTCCAAAATATATTTTCTCAAAACCTCGTTAGAATAGAGCTCAAACACGGTCCCAACGTCACGACTCACGAGAGAAGTTATGAAATGATACTAGTCACCGTTTCTTAAAACTCTTTTAAATTTATACATTTTTTTTCAAACAATAACGATAAAAGAGAGAGATTAAGCCTAAAATAAGTATTGCAAAAAACAAGATATTATGACCACATGGGCCCACTTTTGCTCTGTTTGGATTGGCATGGCTGTCCCCCTTTGCTGTGGAGACTCGGCCTTTGACATCGCTTGCCTCTACTTCGTCTCTTGAGATTGGTTGACGGAATCAATGTCAGAGTTTGATCGAAGTGAGCAAGAGATAGAAGAATCATTGCTTATAGATGTTAATTAAGAAAGGAAGCCCAAATTCTTTTTAGGGCTCCCAATGAATCGGGCAGGGTACACGAAGAAACGGAACACACTAAGCAAGTATGATAAATTTTTTACATGAATCCGTAAAATTTTCCCTTTTTTTCCACACATTTATTGAAATATCATATTTCAAAACTTTAATACTAAAAAATCTGCACCAAACGTGCCCTTCAAATCTTTTGCATTTGACAGAGTGTTGTATAGCTCAATCAGAATTATTTTATTATAGTCAAAACAGTTTTAGACAAATAATGAGGGCAATTCATCATTATGCCAATAATTTCTATGATTAATTATAAAGTCAATTTGATTACATAAGGAGGAGGATGATTAGAACTATGCTATATGTACGGTCTTTTTGTACATTCATTTTGACATCTCCCTCACATAAGGGGTGGACCCACAATTTTAAAAATCGAGGACCCCACTTCCATGGGAGGGAGCTGTCAAAATGAATGTACAAATAGGCTGTACATTCACCATTTTTGGGAGAATTGAACTGTGCTATATGTACAGCCTTATATTTAAGGTGGAGAAAATGTCAACAGCTAATAATCAAATTAAGGGGGAATGAAGGTTGGCTCCTCAACCTTTTATGTAATGTGATTTTGGATCACCGGGCTTTAAATTTTGAGGTGTTGGATCCGAAACCTATTTAAATTGATGAATATAGGTTACAAAGTAATTGAAATATTTAAAGATTAAAATTGCACGTGACTTTCACACGACTCATCACTAGAGGACAAAAATGTCGAAATACTTAATATTAGTCCATACTAAAATTTATGTGATTTTAACATCAAAATTGACTATTTTGATATTGAAAGGACCCAAATTCTCATATTCAAATTGACTGGGAATCCAAAACCTAAATTTTGAAGTTCAGGGATCCATGACCACACCATGTAAAGGTTGATTAAGGGACCAAATCAAAGTTTTATTAAATTGTCCTACAAATTGATGTCACTTAACCCTTGTTTGGTCCCCATATTTTTTTTTTTTCAAATTCATTTTCAATCACACATTTCATGAAATCTACAGCTTCTATCAAAGTTTTTAACTACATATTTTATTAATTTTTATGAAATTCCAGTAAAAATCTATATATATTTTTTAGCAAAAATAAATGGAAGCTTTCAATTACCACCTATATTTATTAAAATAACAAATTAGTTCATTAGAAATTCGTATCACAACCCTCCTACTGTCTCGTTTTGAAAAAATATAATGTCTCTCTGAAATATGACATGGTGTCTACTCTAAACATACCCATCAAGTTTGAGAGCATTTATTCAAACCTGTAAGTTTATCAGACATCTATATTATCTACAAATTTTATAAAATTGATAAATGTATTATGTGCCGTTAAACAAAAGAAATTATTGTTAATTTAAATGATGGAGGTTTAATTTTGTACAAATTTTGTTTGTTAGGTGCATCTCGATAAAAAACGATGGAAACAAAATGAGCAGAAAATTGGCTAAAGTGAGATTAATCCAAAGTTTGGGGACTAAATCACAAAATGCTAATAGTTGATTCGGAGATAATGTCGATGATTGGAAGAGTGGAAGCAATTAGATAGAATTGGAAGATAGAGGACCAAGAATATATAAAGAATGAGCTAAAAAAATGAAGAAACGAATTTGAGGGACCAACGTGCAACAAAAGGAAGATTTATAACTGTGTACGCGCACAAGCTTTTTGTACCGTGCGTGCAACACCCTACAATCTATTTACTAAGAGCAAAATCTGTTAATGGCGTACGTGCAATGAAATATACAGCGCAGGGGGAGGGGGGAATTTCTGGACCTGAGTGACTTAACTTCCTAGTTTGATCTAAATTCTTATAGAAATCAAATTTAACCTATTATTTAACCTACAAGGGGTGACCAGAATGAACTACCCGAGAAAAAACCCTCTTTTTTCACCACAAGGAGGCTAGTACGGATTCAAAGGCAATTAACACAAGAGATTGAAGATTCAAAGTCCGAGTTGAAAATTAACAAAGAAGAAATTGATTCACTTTCCAATTATTGTCTTCCATTCTGGGTAATGTTTTTTCAAATCTTTTTGTGTAATTTACATAACAATATGTTAGGCTAATTTTTTCATGTATTGGATGAAAGTGAAACATTTTATTGTTTATTTTTAATTTAAGACAAGTAGTTAGTTAAATTCTTGCTTTTCTTAATTAATCTTGCATGCATAATCTTATTATTTAATTGCTTGATTACCAATTAAATACATAGTTCATTGTCCACACAATGGGTCTAAAACATTGCTTGATTAACGTACTTGTAATAAATATTAGGAATAATATTTATCACGTGTACAACCTTTGAGATAATTGTAAAATTGAATACATTCTAGTCATTCGAATTCGGATTAAGAATATATTCAAATCATAACTAGAATATATTTAATTTATCTTGAAAAAAATAATTAATTACAATAAAATTATCGATTGTTAAGAATGCAAGAATGATACTAGGTACTTAATTGATAATTGAAATAGATAATAATAGATGAATTCATAATCCAATACACTTTCCATATACATATAAAATTCGAATTTTACAAGTTTCTATAGATTAATTTAGAATAATTACAAACCATAAATTTTTTTTTGTTCGCCTGCTTTGAATTTGATTAGAAACTAGTACGTTTGATTGAATTTTATTTATCATGGGACGATACACAATACTCATCACGTATTACTTGTCAATAATCCCGTATGCTTTCTGGTTTTGCATGAACAAAAACTCGTAGCTTTTACCACTAACCACTTTTTATACACATTCCTTAGGATCCACTGCTCATTAGCACTCAAAAGCAATACGAAATAAGCACCGAGAATGCAAGTTTTATATCTTGTGTGTACGAGTCAAATGTTAATAGATGAGGTGTGAAAGAAAGGTATTACCACAAATGAAGAAAAAGGAAAGTCATTTGGATATAAAGATGACATTATCAAAGCAGATACAGAAAGCAGAAATTTTATAACTTGTACAGATTTATTTCTCCAAATAACGTACACTTATCCATTACCCAAAAGTAAAGGGGTAAAATTTTATCGAAATACCGTTCAAACACTATCATCAGAAGAGAAGCTATGGGAATCTTGCATCCATCAAAGAGTACCCAGTAGCCACTTGTTCATTCACCAAACAAATATGCACCTCACCGACATACATCATGCAGCAACCGCAGCATCACTCAGGTGATTTTGTTTAGCAAGAGAATTATCAACATGAAAAATGAGAATTGGAGCAGCAATTTAGGCTCCAACAGACGTTCAACAATTTGCTGCCACCTGAAAGTTCAATCAGTACACAGCTGCTGGTAAAGCCTGTTAACCATTTTCAGAATGTCCACCACACTCAGAATGCTGACTCGACAAGAGCTATTTATATGTAGTCTAAATAAAATCTCAATTACACAATGTACAAAAATATAAGGGCTGTACAAAATTAAAAGGATTGAATGACAAGAAAAGGCTTCCAGACAGTGAACAGCTTATTGCCAGAGGGTGTGCTATGCATAGCTTAGATTATTGTGACCTTATTCACAACCCGAATTTTTTCATTTTTCTTCTGATTTTTTTAGTGGGGAGAGGGAGAATTTCAACAAGCCTAGGCTTTCTTTCTTTGTTTTCTTAATTTTTTGACATTTTTAGGGGGAGCCAATTATTTCAACAAGCATGTAAATATATAAGCGGACCTAGTGCCTTCAGCAAACATGTCATTTTCATGAATGATTTCCTCCTTTGCAAATTCTTCTAGTATAGCACGTTGACGATCAGTTACAGTCCTGCAGATAAGAGAAAAGCAGCAGGAATAAGCCAAATAGATTCTACGTATTTTTTACATATTTTATTTGGGAGCAGTGTCCGTAGATATTGCGACTGATTGCCAAAAGAAAAGGAAAACAAAGAATTTATTATATATAGTAACTTATAAGTATGTTAGTCTTGTACTTTCTAATGCAAGTTTTACAGGGAAAATTCTGGTTTTCTCAAGCATAAAATGTTTTAACACAAGCAGACACAAAATGAATTACGAGAAAATCTATAAATTCACCAGCCTGTAAAACTATTCAGTTTGAAGAGATTAATAACAACTTAGAGCTACATGTCCGACCCACTTTCCGCCAAAGCTAATCTGCAGATAGTGTTGGGAAATGGAAGCCTCTCCTGCACATTGAATAATTTTCTAGTGGGCAAAAAGCTCTTACCTCGCACACAAATTAACAGACAACCTAGCCAAGCACATAAAAGAATGCATACATACATAAACACGTGCATATATTCCTAGTTACATGCATTACACGCACAGAGCGCCAGATTTCTGTTGCTTCTAATCTTAAAGGTAGAACCCAATGTTTTCCTTTCATCACTCTGGCTAAACACAAGAATCAATCACGTCTCTGACATAGACCAACTTTGACCCAGATTTCTAACGCTTTGCAAATGAGCATAAAAAAACACTATGAAAATAGTAGAGTACTTAAATAGTTAAAATATGTGGGCATAAAAATTAAGAGATAGCATGGTATCGTACACTCCACTTCATTTTGATCCTTGCACATATAGATGAAGCTAGAATTTTGATACTTCAGAACATTAAAACTCAAGGTCGAGAGAGTGGGGGAGAGTTCAAGTGAATGAAGACAGATAACTACTAGCGGATGATTACTTATTTACTTTATAATTAGTAGTGGTGTTAGTTTTCACAAATCATTGTAGTTTAACAATGACAAAGATTGGGAGAATGAGAATCTTGCGTTGTCATATGAAGCCCCTGTTTGGCTCCATTTTAATTTGAACACATTTTTCTTTCTTCTTTTCAATTGCACATTCTTCAATAAAATATTATTACACGTAAACTCAAAACATTTCCATTTTTTTAACCACACATTCTCCAAAAAAATTACTATTTCAAAATACATTTTCCCCAAAACCTCATTAAAATGGAGCCCAAACAAGGGCGAAGCTTTTGGAAATATGCATGTCTCTTGTCAAGTGGTTTGGATAAGAAGCTGTAGCCTGGAGTTGCATTATCTTTTAGTTACGTTGATGCAGGACAGCCTCGATCATTTAATCAAGGGCTGAACTGCAATTGATCGGTGGTAGATTGATAAAATATAATTTCAGAAGCAAGGTTTTTACAAATTTTGCAAGGTTAAGAGGAATAAAGGCAACGTAGAACCAAGAAAACCAAAGAAAAATGGAGAATAAATTCTTCATATACAATAATTGCAAAGAAAGATGAATGACTACCCAATACATGAGTGTTTGACAAAGATACCATTCAAATCCAATTTGGACTAAGAAAGCTTCTTCATTCACATATAAATTACGTATTATGGCATAGAGACCTATTAATGCATTCTAGAATTTACTAATGCCTCTCCATAGTTTAGAATATCATCAACTTGATAGTATAACCACATAGGACTCCGATAACAATAAACTAAATCCCAGTGAATCCATGAATAGAAACTAGTAAGTCGATATAAACTAATTAACAACCCTAACAAATGATGGAAAATCGTATTGAACAAACATGCCCTAATAAATCATTTTCTTTTCAGTATTTTCACTCCTGCATCCATATGCATAAATGTGTAGGTACACAGAATATAGGAGTCAAAGCTGAGCCCCCACTTTGCTAGAGCAAGTTACTCTGTCTGAATGTGTTGATTTAAAATCATATTTCATGCAATGAACGGGAACACTGTCGTAATCCAGATCCATCTCATTAAGGTATTGGAAGGTAAACAAAAATAAAAAAAAGCATAGAGAAGAAAAAACTTACGATGGAAAGCTTATGCGGAACCTCACATACTGATCTCCGTGGTCAACCAAGAAACCGCTCTTCGGCAATCCTTTAGTACATAGACCCATCAGAATTTAGAGAAGTAACACGATCATATGAGCACACACAGATACAGAAATGCCAAGAGAGATTGTTATGAGTAAGTCCAAGCTGAAAAATATAATGCAAGGATGAAACAAATTGAATTACCTTTGCCCCTTAGCAAAATTAGTTGTCCAGGCTGAACCCCTTTGGGTATCTAAGACGACCACAAGAACAAAAAGCAAAATGGGCAACAATTAATAAAGATTATTTTGAAGAACCAATCACCTATAAAAATGCATTTCACAACCTTTATCATTTTTTATGCACAGAATTTAGAATTAAAAGACGGGAGAAAGTCTAATCGATGATCATAAATTAGTAATATGCATGTACATGAAGCAGGAAAAGCCTGAAAAACAGCACAAGGAATGCAATTCAATTTATAACTACATACAAAAATGGGGAAGGCCTCAACTATCAAACTTTGAATTCTAAAACTATCTGGTGTGGAGATTCTTACAGATATTCTCTGAAGACTTACCATAGACTACGCATTTCTCTATTCTTCTATTTTCATATACTGTTCTGCATCACAATCCCACTCAAATTATTCTTTTAATAATGCTATCTTAAAATATCACTACCATTCTATTTGAAATCCTAAAAGCCCAAGCTTCTATGGTCAAGGACTTGTAAACTATGCCACAAACTTTTAAATGTGCTATCCTTACTAAAATCCTTGTAATATCAATTCCATTAAGTCGGGATAAATTCGAGAAAAGATACAAAAAAATAATTGGAGAATGCCATTTAATATTGTGAAAATAAAATTGCTCATTCCAGAACTCCAGCGACCTATTGATCAGTAGAAGCAACGTGAAGTGCTAGAGAAAAATTGGATACTATGATTGAAAAATAGAAGTATAATTAAAATCAGGAAGCATTCAATACTATTCAAGTTATGACATAATCTCAAATAAAAATTCGAAAAGTGATCCTATTATTCAAGTTATGACATAATCCCTGTTCCTCTATTCCATCTTTTTATGCTCATCTCTTTATTTCAACGAATCCCACCTCCATAAATCACTTGTTTTGGTGCAGTTATTTGTTTTTCTTTCTCAAGGGCAAGGATTCATTTGGCAACTGATGGCTCTCACCACTGCCACAACCGAAAATCAAGACCTTAGTCAGTTATCGCCGAACAGAAGTTCTACCCAACTCATATTTGACAAGCCAAATGATGCAGAACATTGGGTTTTGAACGGTTTCTTGTCTCAATACCATTTTCAGCCCATTCAAAATCATCAACTCTACTTAAAGGAATTTTTCATAATATGTGAAAAAATATGGAAATTCAAGAATCTACTGTACTCTCCATTCAGCCAATGCAATCTCGATTTTATAACACGAAATTGGAGCATCAGACCTCAAAGTGTACAGTCTTTTCGACAAGAGGAGAAGAAAGAGTATATAAGTTCTGTAATCGCGATTAATAGGAGCCAGTAGATATCCACAAACATTGTTCTTTTCATATTCATTCACAAGACAAAACAATGAAATCAACAAAACCGTGAAAAACAATGAAATCCGGTCGAAGCCTGCAAAGAACAGGTAATTCTGTTGAGACCTGGATAAACCAGGCGAATTAGAGTACACCCACACTAAAGTGGTCTTATGGTAAAAAATTGTAGTTGCAGTGGACAAGTCAAGTATTAATCCTGAGACCTCAGACGTGAATATGACTATATAAGGCATCTTTCCCAGACGCTAGGGTAAAGGTTTGCATAAAGTACTAACTAAATCTTGTATTACTTTAAATCAACTATGAGAAAGGAAGCATAAACTAAGATTTTTGTGGAACTATAAAACATCAATTTAATATTTTCTTTCCTAATTAATTAGTCAAGCATCGGATCTATGATCAATCCCAGATTCATCTATTTGAGGGAGGTCTAATTCCGCACTCTTCTAATTGCTTAGAAGGTTACCTATTTAAAACATTGGTTTATTGAAAAAGAAAAAGGAAAAAAAACTAGTTATATGATTTAAAGAATTCAAGTAGTACACTTCAAAAAAAATATTATACATATTTAACTTGGATAAATTATTTAATAATTCATACATACATAGAGTTAACTACATTGTCATGTCATGGTACACAAATGATTTTGACAATATGTTTTCATAAATAATGCAAATGTGGAGAGAATAAAAATATACTGATGATATTGATCATTAATTTGGTGAATAATGTAGTAATGTATATCTAGGGTGGTGGAAAGAGAATGAGATATTTTGAAATTATTAATGGCATGTTTGAGCCAGATTAAAATCCGATTTTAATCTAAGTCAAAGTCAAACAATCAATATCGACCACATTTTTCATAGGTCCCACATCTTTTCAACCATACATTTCAAAAACTTCTATCACAATCCACTTAAAATCTGATTTTAAGCTACACAAAACGCCCTCTAAGTGTTAATATGCATCAATAAATTGTTCTAGTTTTCTGTTTATAAATTATTTCATTTAGATTTGCTTCTATCCGTGAGCCACCAGGTGAACCACTAACCCAATGGCCTGGTGCTATGGCCGAGTCTGGTAATGGTAACTATGCTTATGAGTGAATAAGGCAACAACCAAAACCATTATTCTTGAGATGGTAATCACTAAATTCCTTGAGTTATGTCAGTTTAATCAATCCATGTACATCGGAGGAATGCATTCTGATACTGTTTACATCCCTGCAAATTTAATATGATCTAGTAGAAATTAACTTTGAGTATGGTATACCATTCAAGGTCATTAGAGGTTCCGATGGAACATAAAACAGAAACAGCCAACCCTCATCTTGATTCCCAGGTTGGGACCAATTAATTAGATAATTTTTAAACGTATGACATATGGCATCACTAAAATGGAATGCTCTGGAGCAACATTTGGGAACCAATTAAATATGAAGAAAAAACACACATCAAAGAGTGATATTACATGTAACGAAAATACGCATCATACCTGCACTTGCACCTTCCCAGACAGTGTAGGTACCTCAACCTTATCACCAAGAATTGCCTGTTAAAAATACACAACACTAGTTGAGTTCTGTCATGCTTTCGTCATGTTAATCAAACCAACAAAGCCATATTTGTGATTTGCTAAAGATTTTCACTCAGCATGAAAAGCGTGTCATAAAATCTTTATAATGGTAGGAGAGTTTACTAAGGTATTAGACAATATTAAGAACTAGTATTCAGATTAGCTAAGAAATGAGGAGATGTTTATCAAATTTATGGCAGAATGATAAATGATTTAGGATAGACCTCGACAGAGCTCCATTCCAATTTGTCGAGGTCATCCCAGTTAAGGCACTGATTAACAGTAGAAAAATTACTGTTCACAAAAAAAATTAAAGCTTTTTGAGCAAATTTTGGGTGGGTACTGAAAGAAGCTGAGATTTAGGGGAAGTTTGCAAAGACGATGAATACAATGGGTCTTTTAAGAGGCAAGAAAATATGGAAGGAGGAATAAAGTTCCTAGAATCATGCATCAAACTAAGGATCTACAATCAAAGTTCAAAAGGTCTGTGATTCAAATAATCACATCTTATTATAACAACATTACAATGCTTTCTACAGATACAAGGATCGTAATCCTAGCAGAATTCTAACTTCTAATTTGGAAAACACAAATATTTCAAAAATTACAACAAACCCCAAAAACCTCAATAGCATAAATGTCTTTTATTCTTAGAAGGTGGCAGCAGGATAAGGAAAGATAGGGGATGCATCCATCTGTGCTTAAACAATAATAATTAAGAAAAGTAACTTAAAATTGAACTGAGCTTAAGTTTTCAGATATGCTGCCTAAAGTGCATTCAGCTTGACGCTTCTGCAATCTTGCAATTAGTTTTTAACTTTTAATCTGCTGAGGTTTGCACCAAGAGCCAGCACACTCAAGCAGGAGAAACCAAGAATTTAGATCAAAATATATATCAAGTATTCCTCACATGCATGATTTCCTGTACTTGTAAGCAATACTTGATGCATTCCAATNAACATGGCAGAATTCATTCGTCGAATTTTTTTTTTTTTTTTTTGATCGATAATCGGGAAATAGCAAGCCCAAAAAGAAAAGAATGGTTCTTACTTGTGTAAAGGTAATAGAATAATCCAGATATATGTCAGCACCTTCTCTAGAAAATAAAGGATCATCAGCAACCTGAATAGAAAAATGCATAGGAATTTCACGAATAGGAAAAATGACATAGCAATCTAAAATTATAAAATCTGCTAAAGAGAAATGAGAAATAATACTAACTAATTGCGAAATGTTCCAGCAACGAAGATATTGTAAATATAGAGCAATTTCAGTTCACAAGCATAGGTAAAAGCGAGTTCATAAAAGAAAGTTCGTAAATCCCACAAATGTTTTCCCTTCACTAAAATTTACTCGGTTAATACTGAAGTGTATTAGCTAAATACATATGGTGATGAAAGCAGACAACACTCGCTTCCTCCCAGGAATAAAATTTATGCCAATCACGTACGAAAATTACAATCATGACTTCGGTAATAAAATTTTATTTGAGAACAAAAAAAATCACTATTCAAAAAAGGATTACAAAATGAATCATCTGCAGATAATATGATTGCAATGATTTCTAAGAAAAATGGGTATAACCCACGAGCTTGAGTGAAACAGAACAAGGGAGGGGATAAGAATCAATAATGATGAAGATAAAAACGTTATTTTTGTTGTCCCCACATTTGTTTTCTTAAGCTAACATAAACTTAAAATACCAATAAATGTAGTGATGGACTGAAAGCGTGGCCAAAAAGAATTTATGTGGCAGACCCCAAATTCATTGGGAATAAGGCATATTTTGGCATTATATTCTTCTTAGATGATCATGCTACTCTAGAACGGTTGAAGTGAAAAGTACTTGCAAACAAGTAGAGTATCCAAAATCTACTGTCATTTAGTTCCATGTGATGCAAAATTTTATGTGAGTCTACGAATAATGAAGATTCAAATGCTTTACTTTATGCTTGAAGGGATCTACCAATGATTTATAGAATGGATCCCTAGACAGTTGTACATTTTTAAGAGAAAAGACAAACTTCAATGAGATACGGAGGGAAAAACGAAAGAATTAATACAAAAAGTTGTGACATGAAAGAAACATCCAATTAAATAATAATCATGATAAGTTGGCAACGGCAAAAGAATTATGATGCCTTTAGCTTTATAATTAGATTGCCTGGATGCATTCCCCGTCCACCAGTATTACCAGCATTTGGTACGCGAATAACATCGCCAGAATCCACTCCTAATCCATGGGAAATATAAAAGAACCAATTAATGAACTGCCATAACAGAATTCAGATTACATACAAATATTTAAAATATGTCAAAAAAAACAAAGTTTGCAAATGGAAAAAGAGGAGGCTGGATAACAAAGACAGTAAAAACCGATAGCAGATAATTGCCCTTGCTGTAATTCTCTTAGTAATCGAAAAACAACTTATATTCTTCAGCTAATTGTAACTATTCTATGGACAGAATCCAGGTTATTAGAATGTCTACAATGTCCATACTATAAAAGCAAAGCATACATATAAGCAACAAGTATCTGCATCTGTAAATGAGCTTTGGTGCAATGACTGTAGATCTTCATCAATGCAAATAGTTGAATACTTAAGACCTTCGGACTTGGAAAGATTCAAAATATGTTGAGGTCAGAAGAAGCGATGTAGGAAAAAGAATTAAATCTAAAACATAATATATAAAAATCTTTCTGGGATATTTTTTTTCTTATCGGACTTGAACATTAGTTGGCTAGGATTAAGTTTATTTAAACCCTACGGTACTTCTTTTAGGTTTCCAACAATACATAGGAACATCTTTTACCTAATTATTTAAGGTTTTCTAGTTAGAGTAGGTTTTTGGAGTCTTAAGGTTTAGAGAGCCTATAATCTATTTGTTCCAGCAAAAGCAAAAGTTCAATAACCTCTAATTCACTGTCCAAAAAAATTCCGTACGCTAAGATTTAAGCCTAAAACAGTAAACACATCAATTTTGCCAACGATTCTAATTCCAAATTTGTCATGCTATGAGACAGTCAAGAATTCCTAGGATGACCCAAGCTCCAGATGCAATTGAGAATAGAGCAACTCACTAAAGATATGGAGAACTTTTGAGAATTCGGATATAATGTGGAAGTCCAAACGGAGGTATTAGAAGGCAGCTGCAACCCCTTAGATCTATCAAAATGAGGTTCGAGGATGAAAACTATGCATTAGAGTGTTAACCCTTTGCATAATCCAAGTTCATGCCATTCCCGGACATAGTAGATTAGAAGATCAGTTAGCTGCAATTCTCGACCTTAACCTCGGAAATTCAAGCCACTGTTTGATTCTGATTAAAATGTGATTTTAATCTCAAGACAAATTCAACAGTTGATTTTAACCGCACATTTCATGGGGTCCACATTTTGTCGATTTTTATCAAAATCTACTAAATATTTGATTTTAGATATATCAAACTGGGGCCAAATTGAAGTTTCAGATTGCCATGGAATAATGCATGAAAAATTTGAGAACTATTTCAAATGGAAGTCAAAGAGAAAAAGGCACTTTCTAGCTGAAACTAAAAAGAGCTGCCCCACAATAGCGCAACATGAGGTATGAAAAAGGGTTTTAGTTGAGATGTTTTCCTTTTTCCTTGTGTGACAAAAACTTTATAACCTCTTTCCCTATGAATAAGAGCTCTCCCTCACTCTGTACAGCCATCAAGTTCATCTTGTTGCATTGCATATACAAAAGTGTAAGAGCATTCAGCACTTGGAATTCAATAGCATGCTATTCTAAACTCGTACTCCTTGTCGTGACAAAGTAAATAATATACGAACTCCCAACTATTACCAAAAGAAAAACCGAACAACAAAAGAAGGAAGCCTGAGAAGTAGCAGTCTAATCCAATTCACCATTTTAAAGAATAGTCTTAAACAATGACTTTTTCTTTATGCAAATAATCAAATTGCGGAAAACGTTAAGACCAACCTGCTGGTACTGTTACTTTAACATCTTTGACACCTTCAACCACTCCTGATCCTCCGCACGCCCCACAATAGTCCTACACAGTATCTATTAAATATTGATTGTTCAAATCTATCAAATTTTGGAATCCACGATAAACTGCAAAATCAAACCTTAATGATTTGGCCAAATCCTTTACATGTACCACAAGTAGCAGTGAATGGAGGAATTGTTACCTATTAAAATAGTTGCACATGAAGACAACAATTTTTAGAAACATTTTCATATTATCTAATACTATAAGAAGATAAATAACCTTGTGCAGTGAAAAAATGCAATAAAGTTTAAGAACAACAAGAAGCTTGGATTTTTTCCAAATAAACACAGGCCAACTACATGAATCCTTTTCCATCAACATTGTGCAAGATTTGAGTAATTTATCACTTAAAAATAACACTTACTCGACCAGAGCCTTGACAAGTTGGACAAGGATTTGGTTTAGCATTAAGTGGGTGACCTCGACCATCTGCGTAAAGAGATAAATAAAAGCAAAGAATGCCAAGATTACAAGAAGGAAACTATACAATTCTATGACCATACCAATACTAAAGGATTTATGAAATAGAAAAAATATCATAAATAGAAGTAAAAGAAGCGATTCCAACGTCACTTTGAATTCTACTCACGGCAAGAATCACACGGGACATCTGCATCAAAAGAGAAATGCTTTGTGCATCCTTTAACAGCTTCAGAAAAGGTAAGTGTGAGCTCCACCTATTATAATTCAGCAAAACATGAAGCCCACGTTCTAATTTGGAAATTAAAAAACTCAACCTCCTATGAGAACTGGTGACCACTTGAAGAACTACCTGAATATCGGCAGCAAAACTTTCAGCTCCATTATTGAATATCTATGAGGCATCAAATATTGTTATCAATATGAATCCTCAATTTCCAATATGTTGCCTATGCATAAAAGGACTAATATACCTCAGAAAAAATTTTGTGAAATGAATCAGAGAATTGAGTTCTATGAGCATATCTAAAGCTATCTGCATCTCCATAAGCATATTGCGAATCCTTTGTCCTTGAATGTTGGGTCATCTGTGACCAAAACTAATAGATTAAACCTTGGAACTTGTAAGTGATACAAAGCAGGAAGGAACCATCTAACAGAAGAAACATCTGAACAAGTCAAGGAAATATATTACTACCCTGTCATACTGAGCTTTCTTTTCAGGATCTTGCAAAGTCTGAAATTCATCTTCCACCAAATAATGGCGCACAAAGATTATCATATTGCAAGAAACGGATGTTTTATAATTCAGATGATGATAAAACTAGGTTGTGGAAACCTACAGACCTCGTATGCATCTCTTATCTCTTGAAATTTTCTTTTTGCAGAAGGATTACTCTTATTTGCATCTGGATGATACTTCTTAGCAAGCTGCAAGAGGCATGTATATGAAAAGTAATAGATGCACAAGATCAGTGAAGATTTAAAAACAATCATACATAAACCGTGGAAAAGAAATAACACGTACTTATAGTAAATGCATTGGCCCCCATTATTCCAAGTTATAATGAGAGGAATAGTAAATTTTTGGAGAATGTGTTGTTAAAAAAGAATGAAAAAGTTTTTGAATTTACGTGTAATATTATTTTATTGGAGAATGTGTGTTTGATAAGAAGAGAAAGAAAAATGAACTATAATTTAACGAGGAATAATGTGGGCGAAACGGGGGCTAAATATTTAACTGCAGTACAACAATTTAAATGAAATATATGTATATTAAAAAAAAAATGATTTAGGAACTCATATTGATCGAATTGTACTCACAGCATGAAAAGCCTTCTTAATCTCATCTTGACTGGCTTCTTTAGAGATGCCAAGAATTTCATAGTAGTTACGTGGTGTGGAATGACAAGCTACTGAAAAATAGTACACGTCATCATAGCATCAAAACTATATTATAAAAAAGTATCGCAACCATCAATAAAAAAAAAAAAAGAAAAAAGAAAAAGAAGAAAACAGTAACAGTTACATCATCTTCTTATTTAAAAGAGAACCTGTAGCATGGATAAATCGCTTCGTCTGCAAAGGTCCTGAAGGGGCAAGGCCAGCATGTTCTTCTATATAACTGCAGCTATGTCCATCTGCCAAACGTCGTATAAAAATCCTTAACTCTGTTAATTTCGTATAAAACACAATCATTCATATCCCTCAAGTATAATATCATTACTTTCTTCCTATTCCCCTTGGTAATAATAACATTCTTTCCAATTATTTCTATATGTATTTGTGGGGTGTAGCGTTCTTACTTGGAGAATGGAACAATGCCTGTTGAAACTGGGGAACAGTCCCTCGTAGAACTCCTTTACAAATCGATGATTTTTCAGAAATTGTCTGACGCGACTGGAGTAAGATAAATGAAGTAAGATTATGCTTAACACGTATTAACACAGTGTATGGAAATGAAATCAAATTACCAAAAAATTCTGCAGAGTTGATTTTGGAGAAAACGCAAGCCATCTTATTCTACCCATTTCGATTTTTCTATGAGACAATTGGAGAGAAACAGAAAATTAACAAATTAAATCGACGGTGAGGTGAGAAGAAGAGAAGAGAACAGTGAGTGGTCGGCAATAAGCAGAAGCGGTTCATTGATAAAACTTGAACACGATTCAGGGTTTTAGGAAAAATTCGAGTCAAAGGAGCAATGGTGGGGAAAGTATATTGTGAAATTGCACCATTAGTCCCCACTACATTGATCTAGTTGCGGTTTCATCCTAATTGATTGTAAATAGTGCCGTTATAACTTATTTGGGCTCCATTAAAATCAAATTTTGGAGGAAAATATATTTTGTAATAATAATTTTTTTGAAGAATGTGTAGTGAAAAAGAAGAACAAATTTTGAATTTACGTGTTATATTATTTTATTAAAGAATATGTGATTGAAAATAAAAAATAAAAATATGCATTTTTTAATGAAATGGAATCCAAACGGAGGTTTGTTAATGGGGAAAAATTCATGGATTAAATATTATCTAGGAAAAAAATCAAAAGTAAGGTGTTTAAGTTTCTAAATTCAAAAATCAGGTTTTTAGTTTAAAAATTCAAAAATTAGCTTATTTATTTATTTCTATTAAATAAAGATAATAAAGTCACATTTTTGTGATTAATGGTCACATATTCATAATTATAAGTCACGAATTTATTTACTGGTCACATATCGTCAAATTTTTTGGTCACAGATTATTTCGAGGTCACATATCAAAAAATTTGTACGTCACACATTATTTTGA
>CAIGRF010394215.1:52090-64986 GCA_903798235.1 Fraxinus ornus | reverse complement strand
TAATACCCATTAGTCAAAATATAACTTTATTGGATCACTTTAATTGACTAATATTCTTTAAATAATAGTACCACACATTTTAATATGTTACATATGACCCCAAATATGTTAGAATTTTCCAACATCAATTTCATGAAGTTTATGTCTGGTCCTACTTCTAACTATATTTTCAATTTTAATTACAGAATTCAATGTTTTGTTAAATTGTCGTGAGGATTTCTAAATAAAATTTTACTTTAGATTTTCAAAAATCCGTCTCAAATTCAAAAGTAAAATCCAGCTTCATAAATTTGAACATCTGAAGACCAAGTTACAATTTAATACAGATTTAAACATTTTGTCATTGGGTATTTCTAACTGTATAGCTATATTTTTTTTTAAAAAGGACCAACTTGTTCCTTTTCTAAATGTTAGATACGAACCATGCAATATTTGTCTCTCTTAACGGCCATAAGAAATTTGATTAAATTGAATTTGCTTCCCCATTACTGGCAGCTGTCAACATAAATGGCTTAATTTATTGCCTATCCGTCTCTCTCTCTCTCTAGAATTCTCATGTCTATGCAGAGAAAAATCCTCAGCAGCCTCAATTGGACCAACGGAGAGAGGCTTCTCGAGTCAAAAGCTTCATCAATTTTCTAACCTGTACATTTTCCTTTTCCCTTATAAGCATACCCAGTATTCTGACTAATATTTTTCTTCCAGTTCTGTTGGTGCGCGTTCTTAAGCAAAAATGGGAAATAGAAAATCTTGATTTCAGGGTGGTCTATCGTGTTTTTCTTCTTCTTTTTGTTTTTCAAGAGATGGGTATGTTAGAGTTCTATCTAATCGTGATCTTTGTTGGGTTTTCTTTGCAAGCTGTGGTTATAAACTCGCAGAACTTGACTTGCAACCCAAATGATTTGAAAGCATTGGAGGGTTTCTTCAGTAGGCTGGAGTCTGGTATTGAAGGATGGGACTTCAATTCATCTTCATCTAGTTGCTGTAATTGGGTAGGAATCAGTTGCCATTCTTCTTCATCTCTTGGTGTGAATGATTCCTTCAATTCTGGTAGGGTTGTTAAATTGGAGCTTGGGAGAAAAAAGCTTGTTGGAAGCATCCATGAATCTTTAGGCAATTTGGAGCAACTGAAAACCCTTAATCTCTCCCACAATTTCCTCAAAGGGTTCATTCCTCTTTCACTGTTACATTTGCCAAAGTTAGAAATCTTGGACTTGGCCTACAATGAAATCTATGGCTTATTTCCAAATAGCATAAACCTGCCTTCAATCAGAGTTCTAAACATTTCTGAGAATGCGATTGAGGGTCCAGTTCCTGTGGGCATCTGCAGCAACTCAACCCGGATTTCGGTTTTGAATTTGGGATTCAATAAATTGAGTGGAAATCTGCCTCCTGGAATAGGGAATTGTACTTCATTGGAGGATCTCTGCCTTAGTTCCAATTTTCTCTCTGGTGGTTTACCTGAAAATCTGTTTCGGCTGCCAATATTAGCTAATTTGGTTCTTCAGGAGAATCGATTTTCTGGACAGCTGAGTGACCTTATTGGTAACCTCTCTAATCTTGTTCGCGTGGATATATCTTTAAATGAGTTTTCAGGAAATTTGCCAGACGTTTTTCATAGATTTGGAAAGTTGAAATATTTTTCAGCTGAGTCCAATGGTTTCACTGGTAAAATACCACAAACATTGGCGAATTCACCTACTATCGTGTCACTTAGTTTGAGAAATAATTCCTTGAGTGATATAATTGATCTTAATTGTTTGGCAATGACTAGTCTTGTTTCGCTTGATTTGGCTACCAATCGATTCCATGGGAAGATTCCTGATAACTTACCTTCCTGTCCACAACTAAAGACTATAAATTTTGCAAAGATCAACTTCACTGGACAAATCCCAGAAAGCTTCAAGAATTTTCAGGGTCTTTCTTACCTTTCCCTCTCAAACTCCAGTATTTCCAACCTTACAGGGGCTCTTGAAATTTTACAGCATTGTAGAAACTTGACCACTCTGGTTCTTACTTTGAATTTTCGAGATGAAGCAATGCCAACTTTTTCTAGTCTACAATTTACTGGGCTCAAGGCTCTTGTTATGGCCAACTGCAGACTCACGGGTAGAATTCCTCAGTGGTTGAGTGGGTGTACAAAATTGCGACTGCTGGATTTGTCCTGGAACCGTATGGGGGGTACAATTCCACCTTGGTTCGGCAATTTCCAATTTATGTTCTACTTAGATTTATCGAACAACTCTTTAACGGGGGAGATTCCAAAAGAACTTACTAGACTACAGAGCCTCATCTCTGGCAATGTCTCATCGAAGGATCCATCCCTGGATTTCCCATTTTTCCTGAAAAAGAATGTCAGCCATGAAGCTTTACCATATAAACAAATTTTAAGCTTTCCTCCTACTTTGGAACTTGGTAATAACTTTTTCACCGGACCAATTTGGCCAGAGTTTGGCAATCTGAAAGGATTACATATTTTGGATCTGAAATGCAACAATTTGTCGGGATCCATCCCCAGTGAACTTTCCCGTATGAAAAGCTTAGAAACTTTAGATTTATCCCATAACAGTTTGAATGGGATGATACCTCTTTCTTTAGTTCACCTCAGCTTTTTGTCAAAGTTCAGTGTTGCTTATAATAAACTGCGTGGAGCAATTCCTGCTGGAGGCCAGTTCATTACCTTTTCATACTCAAGCTTTGAAGGGAACCCAGATCTCTGTGGTGAGCATGGTACTTATCCTTGTCCCAATGGCAATCAAGTACCTGACCTATCAGCTAACAGATCAGGAAAACCAAGGGGCACTATTATTGCAATGGCTGTTGGAATTGGACTCGGAACTGTTTTTATTCTTGCCCTTATGTCCTTGATCGTTATACGGGCATGTAAGCGAAGAGTTATTGATCCTGAATGGCAGGATGCTGATACTGTTGAGAAGGATTTGGAAGAACTAGGTTCATCGAGTCTTGTTATACTTTTCCAAAATGCAGAAACTAACAAAGAGATTTCACTTGGTGACCTTGTGAAAGCTACTAACGATTTTGATCAATCAAATATCATTGGTTGTGGAGGCTTCGGTTTGGTCTACAAGGCCATCCTTCCTGATGGTAAGAGGATTGCTATTAAACGGCTTTCTGGTGAATATGGTCAGATGGAGAGAGAATTCCAAGCTGAAATAGAAACACTCTCGAGAGCTCAGCATCCAAATCTTGTTCATCTTCAGGGCTACTGCAAGTACAAGAATGACAGGCTTCTGATATACTCCTACATGGAGAATGGTAGCCTTGATTACTGGCTGCATGAGAAAGTTGATGGACCTTCGTCTTTGGATTGGGATATGAGGCTGCAGATTGCCAGAGGGTCAGCAAGAGCACTTGCTTACTTGCACCAATCTTGTGAGCCTCATATCCTTCACCGAGATATAAAATCGAGCAATATACTTTTAGATGAAAATTTTGAAGCTCGGCTGGCTGATTTTGGTCTTGCAAGGCTCATTTATCCCTATGACACTCATGTCTCAACTGATCTTGTTGGAACCTTAGGCTACATCCCTCCAGAGTATGGCCAGGCTTCTGTTGCAACCTATAAGGGTGATGTGTATAGTTTTGGAGTCGTTCTTTTGGAGCTTTTAACTGGGAAGAGGCCAATGGACATGTGCAAACCGAAAAGCAGTCGTGATTTGATCTCTTGGGTGATTCTAATGAAAAGAGAAAAGAGAGAAACAGAAGTGTTCGATCCATTTATTTATAACAAAGAAAATGCTGAGGAAATGTTATGGGTTCTTGAGATTGCCTGCCTTTGCTTAAGTGAGATCCCAAAGATAAGGCCCTCTACAGAGCAGTTAGTATCTTGGCTTGATTCAACATCTAGCTTTTCATCAGAGAGTGGGAAATTGTCATCTTTCTGCTAAGCAATAACTATTTGTATACTTTGTAATGAATTTCACAATCCTTCACATTTAGCAGAGGTCTAGCGTATATACTTTTGTGCATTAATTCAAATGTAAACATGAAGAGGGCTAGTACTCTAACCCCCAGCAATGATACAAGCATCACTTCGTGTATCCTAAATGTTTTCTTGATGGAGAATATGTTGTTTGTTAGTATATGCAAGTAAAATTCTTAAAATTCGAGGTCTTAAAGTAACCAATTTGCTTTACAAAGGGTAGGAAGTTGAAATTTCACTCAATTTCCTATTCTCATATTCGCTCGAGAAGTTTGTGTTTCTATGTGGTACCGGAAACCACCGATGATAATTTTGTCTTTTCATTTATTGTTTCGGATTTTGTTGAGGCTGTGTGTGTTAACCTTGTCCGGTCGTCAAGGCCTGGATTGGCCTGACACAACTACATACGTATAGTGTTGGATTGTGGATTGACTTGCCCAGCCTCCTCGGTTGTTATCCTTTTCTTCGAAGATCTTGTGCTTTTTTCCACGAACTGATATAGAAATGTGAAGTATGAACTACCACTCTAGAGATGAGTCGTGGCAATCCTTTCTACCCGAAAGGCTGACATTTTCCAATAATGAATGTTACAATTGTCAAAAGCGAAGACTTGTTATACAAAATTTGTAAGGTAGCTGCTATTTAGTAGTATTATAATGTTCTTGGAGTAAAAGTCTCGATCAGAAAATTAGTTTATGTTTGGTACAAATTAAAATCTAAATTTTAATCGAAGTCAAAGTTGACAATGAATTTTAATTACATATCTTATCAATTTCCTATCGCACATTTTATCAATTTTTGTCAAAAACTACTAAAAATCTGATTTTAATCCCGACCAAACGAGGAGTTAATATAAGAAAAATAATTTGAAGGAAAATTTGGTTGGAGGGGACCGAGGGGTACCGTTGACAGTTAAACAATTATTAAATCGTTCAATTTGTTCAAAACCTAACGTTGACAAATTCGTTCCATTAGATTCAATAATTAGAAAGCAAGTTTCCTGTACGACTTTCATGTTAAGCTGACCAACTTCCTCACACTTGAATTTTTATATTTTATTGAAAATAAAATAATTTCTTTTATGAATTGGTTTGAGTTATTAGCACAAAACGTCCTTATATTTCAAATTTATTGTGCAAAATGTGTCATCCATATTTACATATTGCATTGCAAAAATCATCATTTTCATCCAATTTCTCAATAAAAAATTGTGAAATGAATAATACGCCCTCGTATTTAAAGAAAAAAAGAACTAACTACAATCATACTTTCATTTTTTTTTTAAAAGTATATACGAGTCTCAAATAAATTATTAAGAAATAAAAATAAATAATAAATAAATAATTATCCTTTCTTTCTCCTCCGCCCCCCGGGCACATTCGAGTTGGTGGAACAATTGCATTTGTGGGCTTGCAACCCCAACGTGGAGAGTTCGAATCCTGAAGGCAGCAATCTTGAAAAGGGGATTTATCTCGAAGGCAAGATATACTGGAAGGAGTGAGGAGAGCTCTCTTGGGGCCAAGAGTATAAGCAGTACAGGAACCTGGGAGTCAACAAGGGCATAACACGCGGTTTACCTCCTCGAGTCGTTGAGGAGCCGGTGGCTAGAGGATCATGATTTAGTCTGGCTAAGCTGGGATACCTGGTTATCCAAAAAAAAAAGATTCCACCTACAAAAACACAAATAATACCAAAGTCAACCAATTTTAATTGCAAGTTTTACAAAACCAATGAGATCAGACTCAAACTTGCTCGCATAATCCTCGGCCACCATTGACGTGCAGTCGCCTGCTTTAGCAACACTTGTAAGACCAGTTAATGTTGCCTAAGTAATTTTATTAATAAATTAATTAGAGGGATTTATCATTACTAAAATTCTATTAGCCCACTGAGAAGTGAAAGTTTTATAACTTAAATGAAACCCAACAAATTAGTTCAATTTCAATTACTGAGAGGTAAAGAGATTGAACGGTTTCTTGATTTTACTAATCTCTCCTTTACAAGTTTAAATCTTTCAATTATTACTATGGATCAAGGTACGCTTCTTGATCAATTAAATTAATATGTGAAAATCATGAACTCCAAAGATGATGGTATTATGGTTAATTAACTTCTTACATGTGGTATCAGAGCTGAGTCGTGGAATTCTTGATTTTCCTTAAAGATTACTGTTTTTATTTATCGATCCTTAATTTTTCTTGTCGGTTTTTGAATCAATTTGTAAAATTAGAATAAAGGTTCCAAAATGCGTTTTTGTTTCGGCAACAAAAAGAATAATGTTATGCAGCCCTAGTGGAGTTGCATCTACAGTCTATGTAACTGTAAATAATAGGTAAAATGATAGGTGAAATTAAATGATTGATTTCACCTATCATTTAATGTCACATTAACGCCATATAGACTGAAGATGTAATTCTAGTGAGGATGAATATCATTGCTCCAACAAAAATCGTTGTCGAAATGAATCATTGCATCTTTGATTTTCCTGTCTGCACCGAAAATAATTAGTGAAAAGTGCAGTCGGCAATCCACTGTGTAATCAGAAAAGTACAAAATCGCTTGCATTTATTATTGTTATCATGTGTCATGTAAATTAATGGTCCTCAAGATGTATAAACCTGCCATATTGTTGAGTTATGATTGGTTTAACTGTTTAAGAAAAGATGGTTTCTTGGTTTTCACAATCACAAATTACGTCATGCCGTCCATTGCGTAGATAATTTGGGGAGTTTCTTGGTGTAGTGTTTTTCAGTTTTCTAGTGGCTCTATGGGACCATAATCATTTATAACATAGGATAACTATATGGGTTTTTACTTTTTCAGTTTTATATGTGCATTATTAATCAAAAGGAAAATTGTGGTCACAGTATCAAATCTTTCATATTTTTACAGATTTTGTTCAAACTTTTCATTTGTGCCACTCACGATACCAAACATTTAAACAATTCGCACCCAAAGTCCAAATTGACAAAAACTGTTAGTTTGACCGTTAGTTGACCAATAATTAAATGATCGACCAATTGTTGACTAATTTTTAAAGGATAAATATGTAACTTTTACAATTTTCATATGAAATGAATTAAATTTAAAAAAAAAAACTCAAGCTATTGTTCATCAACCCCACCCCACCCCACCCCAATCATCTTCTTCTACACCCACCTCCACTGCCCTATCAAACTAGTGAATGGCAGAATAATGTCATGTCCCTATCAAACTCGTCTCTTTGTGCCGTTAAACCCGGCTCCCTCCTACACCATGCCCAGTACTAAGTACTGCTCTTGGGAACCCACCCTCATGATCATGACGGATAGGTCACAACATTTGATCTTAAGGCCCGTGTGATAGGGATTAAAATCGGATTAAAATTGAAAAACTAGCCGTTATTGTTGACTTTTATTAGATAAGTGGGACCCAATAACGGCCATATTTTCAATTTTAATTGGATTTTAATCTGTACCAAACGGGCCTTTAGTTTTTACCCCTCTTTCATTTGGACTCGCGTGATCCTCCTATTCTTTTCCAGCTCTCCTGTCAGATCCCAATTTTTTGTTTTGGCCTTCAGGGGGGAAAAACCTCATTTCAGAGATTGCATTTGCATTTTACGAGTTCTACTGGCAGAAGAGATTTATGAGTTTTTCGATTATCAGCACCAGATTTAGATGGAAATGATGAGCGTTGTATCTTTCGATTTTGTTCTTGCTTGACAAGATGGCTGTTTCTTTATACAGGAATGACAAAGGAGAAACGCTTACTGCATCCTATTTTCCCACATTAAGCCCATTGACCAATAATGCAGTTGGTGCTGAGTTACCAACTGTGGTAAGGTAAACACTCTTATACAGCATCAATGGAGTCCAAAATCCCTTGTCACGATCTTGGGCGAAGTGGAGACTAGGGCAGCAGAAAAAAGTGCCGAGGTGGGGGTGGGTGTAGAAGAAGATGATTGGGGTGTTGGTGGGGGGAAGGGAGGGGGAAGAAGATGAACATTAACTTGGGTTTTTTTTATATTTATTTAATTCTTTTATTTTAGTTTTTTTCATATGAAAAATGTAAAGTTACATATTTACCCTTTAAAAATTGATCAACAATTGATCAGACATTTAATTATTGGTCAACTAATGATCAAACTAACGATTTCTGTCAATTTGAACTTCGAGTGCGAATTTTTTAAAGGTTTGGTACCGTGGGTGGCACAAATGAAAGGTTTGGTTTGGTACCGTGACTGCAATTTTCCCAAAAAAAAAAAAAAATTTACCACCAAACTGGGGCTAAAGTTGGAGAAGTAGTGCTTGAAGAATTTGGACTGAATAGTACTTGCAAATTCTAGAAGATTCCAAACAATGAAGCTTTATTAGGAAGCTTAATACATCCACCATCTCATAAGCCTTTGCACGAAAATGAGGTAACGCATTGACCCGCAAGGCTTGACGGGAGCCCGTGCTTGCTTTACCGGTGGGAATTATTTTTGGATTTTAAAAAAAAAAATGCTTACAAAAATACCTTTAAAATTAAGGATGTTTTGAAAAATTATATGAATGATTTCTAGGAAGTAAAAAATACTGTGTAAAATGACAGTGACACAATGTCACTTTTTTACTTTTTAAAAAAAAGTGACACAAACTCAAAAAAGTGACAAAACTCAAAAAAGTGATCAATACAAGTATAGCACCATCCATTTGGACAATACCCGTAATCATGTTCTTAAAATAATCATCACTGCTTAATGACATTCATAGATTATAAAATTATTAAGGATCTTCCAAAGGCTTATCAATTAATTTTATTAATCTTGAACATAATCGTGGTTAATTGATATATTTAGTTGGATGTGTGTTGTATACCCAAAGATAACATACATGTTTGGTTAAGGTATATTTAATTACCAATTAAGTGAAATTAAACTAGCATCATTGTATTTATTATGTTGGTATAACGTAGTATCACCAAAAAGAGAGCTACGGTTATATGAATGTGAACTTAGTGTTTAAGTCAAAACTCAAAGCATTAATGTTATAACATTTTATATTTTACAGTATATGTTCCCATTTCTTTGCATTCGCACGCTTTATTTGTACCATTATTGAATGAGCTCAATTTCTGTGACTGGTGTGAACAAGTCTAGTTCAACTTAGGTGTTTTAGACTTAGACTTTACATTTCAAGTTGAGAAATCTGTTGATCTCGCTGATGAGAGCAGTGCTCGTGAAAGATCTTTTCCTAAGGCCTGAGAAAGATTAAACAGATTAAGCCTAATGTTATGCGGATGACCTTAGCAAAGAATATCAAGTCTACTATCCCTAAAACTGAGATTGCTAAAGAATATATGAAGTTCGTGGAAGAACATTCCCAAACAGTCTACAAATCACTTGTAAACACATTGATGGGTACCCTAACCACCATGAAATTTGATGGTTTTTGTACCATGCATGAGCACATTACTGAAATAAATAAAATTACAACAAGATTTAAGACTCTTGGAATGACTATGGATAAGAATTTTCTGGTACAATTTATTATCAACTCCTTGCCTCATGGGTATGGTCCATTCCATATGAACTATAATAACTTAAAGAACAAATGAAATGTGAATGAATTGCACAGTATGCTCGTGCAAGAGGAGACGGAGCTTAAGAATCGAGGAACTCATTATGTTCATCTCGTAAGTCATCAAGAGGCTGGAAAGAAATATAAGAAAAGGTCTAGAAATGACATTAAGCAAGGACCGCTAAAGATAAATGAGTCTTCTGTCCAAATTCACAATAAGGAACACGAGAAAGGTACGTACTATTTCTGTCATAAACTTGAGCACCATAAAAATGATTGCCGAAAACATAAGGCATGGTTTGAAAGTAAAGGTAATATGATTTCTTATATATGTTTTGAATCTAATTTGGCATAAGTTCCTTATAATACTTGGTGGATTAATTTCGAATGTACCACTCACGTTACTAATATGATGCAAAGATTCCGTTCAATCTGGACCATAAATCAAAATGAAAAGTTTCTTCTCATGCGCAATCGAGTCAAAGCTCCTGTTGAAACCATTGAAACCTACCGTTTGATTTTAAATATATGACATCGTTTAGGATTATTTCAAACTCTTTATATACTTTCTATTTCCCACAATTAAGTTTTCTTATCAAGACTTGATTCTCCTGAATATTTCTTTAATGGTGAAAATGGATGTTTGAGTTTGTTTAAAGAAAATCATCTTATTAGTTTTACCACTCTTTGTGATGACTTATATAAATTAAAGTTTGATAACCTCTTTGTCGAGACTCTTTTAACATTGCATCATAATGTTGGTACTAAACGTTGTTTATCGAATGAACGATATGCTAACTTGTAGCATAAACGTTTGGGTCACATATCTAATGAAATGATAGAAAGATTAGTAAGAAATGAGATCAATAGAAAAATTAGTAAAAAATGAAATACTTCCCAACTTGAATTTTAGTAATCTCGAAACCTGTGTGAAATGTATTAAGGGCAAACAAACCAAATACACAAAGAAAAGAGCCACAAAAAGCACATAGCTTCTTGAAATAATATACACCGATATATGTTGGCCTTTTGAGGTTCCATCATTTGGTGGATAAAAGTATTTTATCACATTTATTGATGACTTTTCACGTTATGGTTATGTCTATCTACTGCATAAAAAGTCTCAAGATGTAAATACTTTAAAGATCTTAGTCAATGAAGTTGAACGACAATTAGACAGAAATGTGAAAATCATTAGATTTGATAGAGGTGGTGAATATTATGGAAGGTATGATGAAACTGGACAACACCCTGGTCCATTTGATAAATTTCTTGAAAGGTGTAGTATATGCTTTCAATATACTATGTCATGCACACCACAATAAAATGGTGTAGTTGAAACGCATAATCATACTATAATAGAAATGATTAGGTGTATGTTAAGCAATTCTTCTTTACCCATTTCTTTGTGGATGTTTGCATTAAAGACTGTTATGTATTTGCAAAACAGGGTTTCTATTAAGGCAGTTCCAAACTCCTTTTGAACTGTGGACGGGAACGAAACCTAGTTTAAGGCACCTACATGTTTGGGATTGCCTGACAGAAGCAAGAATTTATAATCCACATGAAAAAAATTGGACTCAAGAACAATCGGTAGATTTTTCATTGGTTATCCAGAAAAATCGAAGGGGGTATAGAGTAGATTGTCCTAACCATAGTACTAAAATTGTTGAAATTGGAAATGTCATGTTCATTGAGAATGGTGAAGTTAGTGGGAGTTTAGAACCACGAAAATTGTGGAAATTCAAAAAGTTAGAGTTCAAATTTCTCTACCCTCAACTTCTTCCAATGTTGTCATGCCTCGAATTGTTGAACGGTGTGATAATTTGCCAAAACAACAAATAAATGATCAAACATCTCAAAATGAAATTGCTTCTAATGAACCTGCAATAAATGAACCACAAGAAATAAAATTATGAAGGTCACAAAGACAACTTAGACTGCTATTTTTGATGATTATGACCACCTACGAGAGTCTGAATTTGACTTGTGAATCGTAGACAATCCAGTTTCATTTTCACATGTCAATGAGAGTGCTAATTCTGATAAGAGGTTAGATGCTATGAAAGATTAGTTGAAATCTATGAAGCATAATGAAGTATGGGATCTCGTTGAATTACTTGAATCATGTTTGACTTTACTCGAGAGAACGTGTTAAATAATTTAGGAGTATTGATTCATCAATATTTCAATCGTGTGTCAAAGAGTAAAACTAGGTTTAAAAAGATTATTACTTAGGGATTCGTGATGCTGTTTGTTGACGTTGAAAATTAAACAGGTAAATTTCAAGCCAACTTTAGGGAAAACACGACTTTGATTAATTGACACTCAAAGGTTACAACTTACAAGTGATTTGAATGATCCTTCCTGTGTTTATAGGAGATATTTGAAATATGAAAATATAAAGAGATATGTAATATGTGAAGCTATGCTTTTCCTCCCTCTTTTTCTATGGCCATTTCCTCTTTTTATAGGAGAAAATACACAGGCCTCATTAATTCCATGTCTTGTCAACTGCAAACCCGAACTGAAGTAGTACATTTGATGTAGTAACTCAATTGGCTACTGAGCTTGGCCGGAGGGTTATTATGAGTAAATCTTGCAGGTGGACCCCAGTAATTAATGAAGCATTCTAGGGAGAGACGCCTAACTATTTGTTCAGAGGCTTATGTGAGCATTAATGTAAGATTATTCCCTGTGAAGTTTTATGATTTGTTGATTCTTGTCAGTAATCTTTAATCATTAGGACTCTTTTTCCCTCGAAAGACTACACAATCTTCTCGGGTACGCTAACCATCCGAACTGACCTCACACCACCGAGCTCACATTGTCACGTGCTAGCCACGTGTATTAATCCTACCTGAGCGAACTCAGAGGTCGGTAATAGGAATGTAAAAGGCATATTTTTCCCTCCTTATTTTATGCGCTCGTATATTTATTTTGTGCCAAAATGTATTCATTACGCTCGTATTTTGATTTAGGTGACAATTCTATGGATATGACGTAATTTGTAATAAATAGGTGAAAATGGACCAAAGTGAAAAGAAATGAAAGTTCAAGGACTAACGTGCAAATACACAAAAGTTGTGTCAAACCAAAAGTGAAGATTTGAGAGTCAATTGGTTGAAAGATGTCAAAGGGATGAAATATCGTCAAAATATGATCACACATCAATTCTCAATCGAAAAGTTATACACCGATTTTCAGCCTCATATTGAGACCCATTTTTTACATAGAAAATGATCGAATTGGAAGATGATATCTAAATAAAAGTTGTATCCCTTTGAGTTATATTTCCAGGGTATCTTGAATCGCCTCAATCTGATATAGGGAGAAGAAGTTAAGACCAAAATACTGAAAACTGTTTGGAGGAAGTTTCGTAAAACCATGCGGTCGCATGGCTTTAATTC
>CAIGRF010394215.1:23746-37598 GCA_903798235.1 Fraxinus ornus | reverse complement strand
AATGAATAACATTGCTCAAAGAAACATTTTAATGGAGAAATGTGCATTAGGAACCAACATTAATAATTACACCCACATGCGGGAGGGCCGGAGGGATCAATACATGATGGCTGGCTGGTTGGCTTTTCCTCGTTATCAACACTCATATATTTTGTTTAGTACGTGGTAGGAGTAATCATGTTAAGTTATGTTCTCAAAATGCACGGTCCAATTAATATTTGTTTATGACCAAATTTTCCTTCTTTCTATGTTTTCTTTTCCTCGTCCTCATTTTTTTTTTTCTTTTCTAATTTGCACGTTGTCGAAGAGTTTAAGCTTTACGCAATTGTAGTGTTACAATTGCAACGAGTTAAAGGTTCGTTAAATTAAACAAGGTTCGATTAGCAATTAAAAATTATTATTATGCTCTTTATCTTACTATCATTTGTTGTTCCATATGATAGTAATAATAGAGGCAAGAGAAAAGCACATTGTCCTGACTCAATGATCGGGACAAGACTCCCCTATTGGACCCCCTTCAATGCAGCCCTCCTTGCAATAGGCGTCCTTATTCGTGTCCTGATCATTGAGTCAAGACTAGAGACAATAGAATTGAGTCAAGGCAATAGAATTGAGTCAAGGTTATCCTTCTAACGTAGTTTGTAGTCAAAATTTGAATAATTCAATTTAAGGTCTGATTTGAGGAAGATATTTTTGGGCGACGTCAGTTTGGTTTAGAAAAGTAAGGGTTGTTTCAAGTTTAGTTGAGTGGTCCCACAGTTGTCGCGTCAAACGTGGGTGATGTGAACAAAGGTAGGGCTTTTAGCCTTTTTCTTCGCTGCAGTGTTGGTACAATTTTACGACGTCAATCGATGTGTTAGATTGAATACAAGTTGATGTATCAACGAAACGAAGAATGTGATCTAATTTAATTATAATGAATACTTAACCATCAAGAGTAATCTCTCAAATGATTGTTTATTCGAGAAAAGCAAAACATCCAAACCATCGTCACTTGCGGCGGATTATATGAATAGCATGATGAAAAACTGTACCTTTGGTCCCAGTTTTCCTACCTAACAAATAATAAAATAACTTAGTCCATGTTTGTCTATCATTAATCCAAAACATTGTTTGTTACAGTGAGATTCTCCACCACACATTCACCCAATAAAATATTTAACATACGAACCAATAAAGTTACTTTAAATTTCAACCACACATTCTTCAAAAAATACTATTCATTACATCATTTCTCTCCCAATAATGGGAAACAAACACACCCTTAGTAAGTAAATAAAAATACTAGAAATTTCCTTGAGACTTGTATTGTATCAAGAGTACTAAACAAATATTTTAAGTGTTTAATTTGTTGAATTCGGAAAAAATGAACGTGACACATTACACCAAACTTTCTTTTTTAATCCCATTTTTCGATGCATTAGACAGAGTATCGCCATTAGAGGTGTAAAATTGAGCATCGCTTAGGTATCGAGTGTTTTGACTCATCTAGAGAGGCGGATTGTGGCGAGCTTAGCTATTTGAGCTCCTGTTTTATTTATTTCTTTTTATTCATAAATTTTTGGTTTCTCCATTTTTTTGTTGTTCTTGAAAGATAAAGATAGTCGTTGGCTCCATTGACCTGCCCACACAAATACACTATGGGTCCATGGTCTCTCGAGCATGTTTGACTAAGTTTAAAAGTTGTCAAAGAACTCTTTCTTTCAGGGAAGTTGTTAATAACTTCTGTTGCAGCACAGTTTTGTCGAAAGAAAAGTAAACCCAGGCCAATCCATCTTAGATCTCAGGTCTCTTGCATGTTTGGTTAAGTTTAAGAGTTACTTGTTAAGTAATTTTTTCCGCAATGCACGTTTGCTACCAGAAAAGTGAATAACTGTTTGTACAAAAAAACTTATTTTTCAAACAACTACTTTTACATTGTTTGCACCCTTGGTGGATCCGTTAAAAAGTGGATAGAAATTGTCGGTCCAATGAAATATATGTTTTAAAAATGAAGTTTGGCCAATTTATAATCTCAAAAATACCGTCAAAGTTCTTACTTTGTGCTTACAAGTTGGATTGCCTCTTTTGTCAGGATTTATTTTTCTGCAATTCTTTTTATTCTGTCATCATCTTAACTATTGTATTTGTATACACTCATAATAGATCACTCATTAGCAACACCCCCACTTTTGGCCCAAAAACAACCGAAGAAATTCAACACCCACTCTTTCTCGATTCATTTGTAAGATTAAAAACTTGATGGTTAAGCCAAACATGCAACTCTTTTGTTTTGTCTACAATCTTTCACCGATTAATGACTTTCATATTTTGTCTCACAACTCGTACATATGTAGGCCATTGAGATTGGGAAGCAGCTGGCAAGAAAGCATTTCATTCATCATGTTTTTGGGTAAGAACAAGATAATGGGAACTTATAGCTTTCAAGTTTCAACCTACTTTGATCTTACAGATATGATATACTAATTGCAGTGAAAATGAATTTGAGGATGGGAACCACTCCTACCGATTGCTTGAGCACGAGCCCTTCATTCCAAAATGCTATAATTTCAGAGGATCAGTAAATGACATTGAGCCCAAGAACGCTGCTACTGTAAGCCAGAGGCTTGCCCGAATAATGTCGGCCATACTTGAGTCCTATGCTTCTGATGACAGACGCCATCTTGATTATGTGGGCATCAGAAATAGTGAAGAATTAAGGAGGTAGTATAACCTGTGCATTAGTTGCATTTGAAATGATCCTTTGTACATGCTACCACAGTCTGATATACGAGTATGACGTGCTGATCAAAATTGATATATTAAATTGCAATGAGGAAACTTGTAGATCCTTAGCTTTATGCTCTTAACAGGACTATGCTTTGAGCTAGATCAGTCTTGTTCAGCCTAAATCCTCTCTCCTTTTCGTTTCAGTTATAATTTGCATGTCTTTCTTCTGGAGTTGTTACTATACATAGAAATTGATTGGTCTTGATAAGTTGGATTGTTCAGGATCAAAACAAAGCTCTTTCAACTTCAAGACATCCGTTTTAGTTCATGTCTGTTTTCTTTTCTTATCGAACAGTTAGTCTTGCAACAATGAAAATTTACTGATAAGAAAAGTTCATTAACCTTTTTCACATCATTATTGGACCTCTTGACTAGCTACTTTAGCTTGTGTGATGCTTATTTACTTCAATTACAGCCATACTTGTGTCTTTTGTTGTTTGTCAAGTTTGAATAGAAACTGATTATAGGTTTGGGTTACCGCGTTGTCATGCATTAGCAATATAAAACTGGCTACCTATATGATATGTAACTTTTTTCTTTACTGACTGATTATAAATGCAAGTGTAGTTGGCTAACTTCTTACTTCATTTCTTTATGAATACAGATACATAAGTTTGGTGCAGGATCTCCAGAGAATGAATATATCGACACTTTCAGTGGATGAGAAGTTGGCATTCTTCTTAAACCTGCATAACGCCATGGCTATTCACGCCGTCATTAGAATTGGTCATCCTGGAGGCATGATTGATAGGAGGGCTTTCTTTGACGATTTCATGTATGTTGTTGGGGGCTATCCCTATTCCATGAGCACAATAAGAAATGGGATTCTTAGAAGCAATAAAAGAGCACCTTTCTCATTAACAAAACCTTTTACTGGTGGAGACAAGCGTCTGGAGGTAATTAACTTCAATTGTTTCCTTTCTCCTTGATAACCGAATCTTCTGCTGCATTAACCTGATACTGTGAATTAAAGCCAGGATTTAACACATTCCTTTTGATCTCTGGACTTGTACATGAAACTGAAGCTGAACTTGTTCATTTTTCAATTCGTTTCCAGTTGGCGTTTCCAAAAGTGAATCTTTTAATTTACTTCGGGCTCTACAATGCAACAAGGTCGAGTCCAGTGGTGAAATTCTTCACTGCTCAGGGAGTTGCATCAGAATTAAGATATGCTGCAAGGGAGTTTTTCCAAAGGGATGATGGAATGCACATAGATCTTGCCAAGAGGACCGTATACCTCTCTCGCGTGATCAAGTGGTGAGTCATTATTGAGGAAACTTTTTAGTTATAATTGAAATCAAGATTGTCAAACATGGTTAACAAAATGCAGAATCTTAGCCTCTGTTTGACAAATTTATAAATAGGAATAGTAGTGGTCGCACGAGATGTGTGAAAAAAAAATGAATAGGAAATACAAATTTGTGTAATATTGAAATTAATTTTTGATTTGATAAATATGTATCCAAACGGTGGCTATACCTTATAAACTTCATTAACTTTACTTTTGTGGATCTTTTGTCCTACAGGTACAGTGCAGATTTTGGGCAAGAAAAAGAAATTCCCAAGTGGATCATAAATTACTTGGATGCAACTAAGGCGGGCCTTTTGACACACCTATTGAATGACGGGGGCCCAATTAATATTGTGTATCAAAGTTTTGATTGGTCTCTGAATGCTGCCTGACCATTGTACTTGGTGCCACGGTTCACAGGAAGAGAGCAAGTACTCTCCTATTTTTAAATGTTATTATCTTTTAATTTCTCATTTTTTTTTTAAATTAAAGTGAGTGATATACTGATATAAGACATTTTATCTGATGGATAAGGGGGGTTTTTGTATATATGGGTATTGTTTTTGAAAAGGAAAAGGGGTTCTATGCTTTTGTTTGTCAAACATTAAAAGTCATTAAAAAGTTAATTTTTTTATTTGGTCAAAGTCAAATAATAATTTCAACCACACATTTATTAATCATATATATCATGGAATACAATATTATCCTTCCTAAAAGTTATTAATAATCTTACCTAAACACTCGGCTATATCTTGAATAAACTTTTAATGTTATTTTTCATCATTTTCTAAAACATCTACAGCTTGACATCTTGGGTGCAGTCATGTATTTCATCGGTTAAGATGAATTTCACGTGTTCTTCACAATCCTTGTATTACGTTTCGTTGCTCTTTATTTATGAAAGAGGCCCACATTTGATTGAAAAAAAAGAACATGAAGTGTAATCTAACTATTGAAAACATTTCTTATCGTTTGACAGTAACTATTAGCCTTAAATATGAGAAGTTAGAAAAATGCCGATATCTTCATAATTGTATACATTCTCGATTTAAGAGAGGTGAGGTCATATTGAGGGGGAAATGAAACTAATGACTAAGTAGGAAGCATGTTTAGTATATTGAATTTGGTATGCTTATATAGGATCTACGAGATCAAGTACACGACAAAATTCAGTAGTTATTTTATCTAATTATATCAAATTTATTGCACCAAACATGGTACTGGAGCACTCTAAGAGACGAGTTTCTTTTCTTCTACAACATTATCTCCTCCAACATATTATCCCCATTGTTGTAATGTCATAACATCGAGATATTCTAGTGCTATATAGTATCATTTTACACATGTTATTACAAATTTTTTGACTCAACAATATCGAGTATTTTGTTAAAGGGGCTGCTTTATTATTGTATCTAGAAACTTACTAGACAATAACTAATATCTAAGCTAAGGAGCTTTCGTAAGAAATATTTTAATAGTCGTTATCCTAATAAATGCATTCCACATATACGGTTTCAACAAGGACATCGTAATCAACAACGTGATTACTCGTAATCAACTAAAGGATCATTCTTTGGCGAGACTAAGGACGAAATAATATCAATAAGGACATTGTAATCAATAACACGATTACTCGTTGCATCAGTGAATACCATCCTTTATCTTGATCGGATCGGATCGGCAAGCTAGCTGCAATACAAAGCCAAGATAGTATGTTTTGAGGCTTTCGTATATGCTTTAGTTGATGGAAAAAGCACAATTCCGATTAGTGTCACTCTCTTTTAGCCACTTAATCTCACTCTAATCACACTGAGAAAATTCATCTCTTCAAAAAGCTGTCCAAATCAGCATGAAAGCTGCAGATCACATAAAATAGGCTATCATTGGCCCAAATATATGAGGAATAAAGCTAGTTATACTACTTTTGTTTACAACTTGGTTGACAATTTTTAATCACATATTTCATCAATTTTTATCAAAATTTATTAAAAATCTGATTTTAATTTTTAATATCCACCAAACAAGGGCTTAATACGTAGTATGAAATCTTATGTATTTAACCAATTGTTATTTTATATTGTGCGCTAGGTTTTAAAAGATTTTAAATAAAATTATTCTATTATATGTTTAGTGAGATTATTAATTTAGTATATTGGCTTGAATCAACATTGAAAATTTATATTTAAATAAAATATTAATTTATTGAACATTTATTTATCGATGTTTCACTATAACCTCTGTAAAATATTAATTTTTATATTTTAAATTATTATTTTATAGAGATTTTACTGTACAGCAAAAAGAAGCTATTAAGAGATTGTTTGGTACAGCTCAAAATCGAATTAAAATTGAAAATATAGTTGTTATTGGGTCTCACTCGTCTAATAAAAGTCAACAATAACTGTTAATTTTCAATTTTAATCCGATTTTAATATCTACCAAACACACCCTAAATGTCCGTGGGCCTCCCACAGTTGGGGCTCTGTCCGAAGCCCATTTCCCCATAAATTTATGCTCCCGCCAAAACTTGGCTCTCTCTCCACATCAATATAGATGGCGGCATCTCAATTCATAGAAAAGTGAAAATTTGTGGAAAAATCCTAGAAATGGAGAAGAGTAGTGGCGCCGCCGCATCTGCAGCCCCAACTGGATGCTATAAATGCGGCCGCCCAGGCCATTGGTCCCGTGATTGCCCTTCAAATCCCAATTCCAATATCCCACCATCTTCCAATTCCAATTCTGCTACTACCCACAACAATGCTAACCCTAGACCCACATCATATAATTCAAAATCCACTGCTGAGAAGCCCAAGAAAGCACCCAGAAAGAGGCCGAAGCTAACCCCAGATCTCCTCCTCTCCAATGATGGGCTCGGCTACGTTCTTCGCCACTTTCCTCGCGCATTCAAATACCGCGGCCGTGGTCACGAGGTCAATTTTTCCCCAATAACTATTCTTCTTATATTTACTACTTCTCGCTTCCTTCGTTGCTTAATTTGGTTACCTTTCCCGGTAGAAATTAGAGTAATTGGAGTCAAATTTAATCCAAAATTTAAGTTTTTGTATCTTGTGTTGATGGAAAATGGATTGTTTATGAGGTAGACTAATTGTCAGTTAAAGTGAACGCTTTAAATTATTAAAAAGTCTCAAGGATCTTATCTCTTGGGGATAATGAGGCTGATGTTATGAAGGAATTGGTACTACTTAAGGAAGGGTTATTTATGGAGATTTGGCTGCTGCGTTTTGTTGGACAACTAAATCTCAGCAATTGATGATGTTCAAGAGGTTATAGTACTCATTTAAAGCTTAATTGTTACCAATCAAAACTCCCAAGAGCATGCTATTGTGAGAACTGAAATTCTTGAGAATTCAAATCACGCCAAAGTAATAAGCTTGATATTGTCCTAGTGTTTCACATAGTTAAAAATTGGAAAACTTCCAATGGTTACAAGAATTTGAATGGCAACTCATAAAATTATATGAACTGTGGAAATTATGACTTAGCTTGTGTTTGACACCCATTTTGGGGAAATAATAAATTCTAGAATAGTGATTGATGGAAGAATGTGTAGTTTAAAAGTAAGGAAAATTTTTGGGTTTATGTGTAATATTATTTTATTAATAGAATGTGTAGTTAAAATGAAGAGAGAAAAAAAAAATGAGAAATAGAATTGGTGTCAAACATGGGCTTATAGTTGTAGATGACAAGTGAAGTATGCTGCAAATTCAAGTACTATATTTGGCAAATCCCTTCTGTTAGATGCTTGTCGATATTTTACTAGAATTCAAATAACGAGGTGGTTGAGTATCAGTTACAAAGATTTTAGGACATCATCTTTTTTCGATCTGATTATTGCACGTCCACAGTTATAGATTCGATCTACAATCGTTTTTGCGTTTTGCAATAATTTTAAACACACTTCAGTTCTCTCCTTGTTTCCCAAATAGCCTTGTTAACAATTTTACCTGTGTCATCAGTAACTCCTGAGTTGGCGATCAATGCTTTTTGACTCACGCCATCTACATTGGCAACGTAAACATACATGTTCTTCAAACTTTTTGGTTTCATTTTCTCAGAAATTTCTTGCTTCAACTTCTTGGCCTAGAATATATTCTAGTTGCATTGATGAACCAAAGGCATTCTTAAACATAAAGTCAAATATCATGCAGTTTTCCTTAAAATTGTCTGTTACTGAAAGTTAGCCCTTGATGGTGTTATTGCCTTCATGAAAACCTTGTTTGTTTGTTGATTTTCTGTACATAATATCCGAGCCAGAACAGGGAAGAGATTTTCAGGATATGGTTATTTGTCTTGATCTTTCCCTTTCATTTGGGTCACTGATGAGTCTTTTGCCTTTCAAGCATATTAACAACATTTCTGCAGGTTAATGATCTGCGGCACCTTCTTGGCCTATATGCTGAATGGCATTCACGTTTGATCCCCTACTATTCCTTTGATCAATTCGTGCATAAGGTGGAACAAGTTGGAACGACAAACCGTGTCAGGGTAAAACATTTTTTTACTTTTATTGAAATTTATTATGCATGTATAAGTGATTATTATTTGTCAGATGCACACATGCTACCCCTTTTCCTTTTCCTCTGTGCCCGGTCATAGTTAAAGCTATTATTGATATGAGCAAAGAATTTGAACTAGGAGAATTGCAATGCTGTTTTATATTTGTTTTTCATGTTAAGGTTTTATGTTGTGTGCATGCATCAGAGATCGAGGATACTAGACATAAGATCTACACAACATTTTTGTCTTTTTGATAGTTGGAGTTTTTTCCCCCCCTTCATCTTTAGCTAATTTTATCTTCTCAGGGGCCTGAATTATTGTGCTCTTCATGAAGCATATGTAAAGGATCGAGATCTGTGCAGAAATGCCAAATCTGAATAAATGATCCCTTCTGTGAGATCTTTGTAAAACTATTGAATCATATGAGACCGATAACTGCTTTTCCTGTATGGTTCTTAGAGCTGGGAAGGTTGTAATATGATTCAATGGGTAAAAGTTAAAAGAACAAAAAGTTGTGAATCTCAATTTTGCTATAAATAATTATTTGACTAAACCTGTTGGAGACTCAAATCATTGTGACCTTTGATGTCTTGAAAATAATTTGCTATTACAATTTCTTCAATTAGCGCTGCATAAGAGAATTACGAGACACAGTTGCCCATGGAGAAGATCCAGCAAAGCTGCCCGAGTCTCAAGTTCAACAAGAAAACCCAAGTCACGATCAAGGTACCCAACACCATTTAGCTACCGTTATAACAAGAGACGTGTTTTAGCCTCTACTATATTTAGTTGTTAATTGCTCAAATACAATAGATTTTGGGAAAAAAAAAAGTCAAATCTTCTCATATGATTTCCTTTATCAGAGTAGATAGCCTGCATATACTTTATCCTTCCCATCAACAAGCATTTACGGGCTAATCATCTCGTCCCATTTTTCTTAACATTCTTTCTGTTTCCTGTTCGTGGTCCTTGAAATTCAATGTATAATATACCAAGTATGAACTGCAAAAAAGGGTAAATGATGTTGTTTGTACAACAGCTTTAAGCATCAACAGTCTCAAATATGAGAAAGAAGAATAGTACTACCTAAAACAGAACACTAAAGTTTCATAAGCCACGTTAGATGATGCAACAAAAGCTTGGCGAAAGTATAAACTCAATTGTCTCCAGAAGCAGCTATAAAATTAGATGAAGAGACACGTAGTGACCATGCTGAGCTAAACAATTTTCTAATGGTGTGGTTGGAAATATTTATTTCTACTTTAATTCATAAGAAATCTGGTTGTTGACAGAGGCACAATATAGGAATATTCCACTTTTAAGTACAAAATGTTAAGAGTATTGCTTAATTCACGCATTGGCAGTGATAAAACGTCGTTAAAATGTTGTTAGCTTGTTTAGTAGATGTGCTACTGACAGCCAAGTGTTTAACCATGCCTTTAAAGGGATTTTCATACTTAAGTTTTGTACCAGTTGCCACAAGAAATTTGAAGGATGCAATGACTTTATTAGGAATATGGTTAATTTGGGATTGAAATAACTTTCATACTGTTGTGCCACATATCTACTGATTCTTGCAGTTTCTCACCGAAAATTCCTGCTTTTACAGATGCTCAGGGTCCTTCAGAAGAGCCATTTTTTGTTGAGGAAGATACTTTGCCAAACCATGACACTGATAATTTTCAGGAAGATATTCCTCATGGTATCTTGGAAAAGGCCATTGAAGTGAGTTCAAAATGTTTCCTTCAATCTCTTCTCTATAGTCACTTGAATTTAAGAAACAAATTTATTTCACACTTGGGATTCTTTCAGCTTAAATATCGGAAAGAATTTTTTATTGTGTATGGATCTGTTAATCACCTGGCAGGAAGTATCTCAAACCGGGAGTGTTAAGGCTGATACATCCAGAGGCAAAGAGAGCACAAATGAAACAGTAGAGGATAATAGAGGTAGTAGCAGTTGCAATCAAATTCAGATCTCAGAGGACCAGAAAGCTCGCATGGAAGCAAATAGAATGAAGGCATTAGAGCGAGCTGCTGCTCGAGCCAACAACTATTAGCACCGTGCTCCTACTCGATGGTTTTGACTATATTATGATCTTGGATATATTGCTGTTGAATTGGGATTTGAATGATAACTCGTTTTCAAATATTGCCTCTCGTTAATGGATATGCTCAAATTTCAATACTTTTGGTTTGAACTCTTGTAATGTCCGCTGGTGTTTCTATTTCATGAATGTTAATTTACTTGGCTTATTTAACTTTTGAACATTGGTATCAATAAATCGAATTCAAATTTGAAAACTTGTAATCTTCCAATTTGATATTAAATTACAGGAGCATAAGCTAAACTGCTTGTAGACAGACTGGTAAATTAAAGACCAAAGGTTCAACATAATTCATTAAACAGACGCCAACACCATCTAATAAACAAGATGATGTGCTTATTCATAATCTTTGCTAAGTTGGCGGCCACAGTATGAGAGTTTGATTCCTACCTCTAACAAGGTTTGGAATTGGATTTTTTGTAGGTACCAGTATGGCTACTATGGCAGTTCTTGTACCTTGGTCTGATGAGAGACATCCCGCGACTTACCTTATCCACGATGCTCTAGGGGTTGAGCGGTGGGGAGCCTTCAAGGTTGGGGTTCAACCTTCATAATCTCTGATAGTAGGCCAGATTATTACTGTAACGCACAATTCTGCCACCCCCTAATATGAGAGAGTTTGAATTTCACAGCGCTGGCGCGAACTGAAACGGCACAACTCTGTGCAGTTTCCAGTATCTCTCTACCCTGCAATTCTCCTTTCTGCGTTTGTTGCTGCACTACCTGTTTTATACCCTCGCACCTGCACTGCTCATCCATCTGCTCCAGCAGGTCGCAGCATCGAGGAAATTTTTCACGCCAACCACCTTGGCCTATGAATTGGCTGCTTTGCCGGAGGTATTCCTGGCAGGAATTCAACTGCTGCTGACTTTGAATTTGTTGTTGACAGCGCTGCGAGAAATCTGGATTAGCATCGTTCATCTCCACCGTGGTGATGGTGGCGTAGTAGTTGGACGCTGCGACAACGGTGGCGCGAAGGACTGAAAAAGTGACCGCAAAGCGCCATTATGAGATGTTGACATTGTCTAGTAGAGGGGAATCTATATATGGAATCATAGGGGTTGCATGGCGAGTACGCGGATCATGAAAACGTGCAATGGATGCCATGAATTTGGCAGGTGGCTGTTTTGGAGTTTTGCATTGTGCATTGAGGTTTCCACGCGTAAAAAATAACAGCTGATATTCCCAGGTTTGATTTGAATATAAATTTGATTATTAGTATAGTTTGATAAAAGTTAATGATATGTAATTAAAAAGTTGATAAAAGTTGTAATTTCATAAAATGTGGTTCAAATCTTCGAATTTTCACGACGATGGAGATGTTTGGAAGCTTGCGACTTGTGAATGTTCTATCGAATGACGCGTAAGGTTAGGGCACATGAAGTATAATAATTTAAAGTGATCGTGAGCAAGAAAGACACTTCACTTGAATAAAATGACGAGGATTAAGGTTAGGGCACATGAAGAATAATAGTTTAAGAATCTTGTTACATATACATTAAGATTTATATAATGGATTACATAATAGCACTCGACGCTTTACTATTTGTCAATTTAAAACACAATCAATTTTTTCATCCAATATTTTCCCTCCCTATCATATTATGTAATCTATTATGTTTATTTTTTTATGTACAAGTAACAAAATTCAGTTTAACCCGTTATTGCACTCTCTCCCTCTAAATGAGATACGTTTTTATTTACTTTTTTGTATTATTTTTAAATTTTGTGATTAATAAAGCTTGTCATCTATGGTGTTTATTAAAAAAAGAAAAAAGAAAAAACCATTAATAGAGATGATGACATTTGTGTAGTCGAAAATCCAACTTAAGAAAAAATAGAAATAGAATGAAGAGATTAAAGATGAAGTAAAGTATGTGACTGTAAATTTCCTCCATATTGGTGCTAACAGAATTTTATGGACATTTGTCTCTTAATATACTATACATTCTTTCATGATTAATGAAAAATGCCGTAGGTACAAGGGGAAAAACCCAGATTTTATACATGAATTTGAATTCCACTCACATGGGAGGCGCGTCCCACTTGAATTATATATTGCCAAAAAATGGGGACCTACTTGTTTTGTACATTCTATCCGATTTCTGTGGGTAATTTCCTATACCCATAGCATTGCCCCATGATTAATACAAGACAACATTAATCTTGTCGGGCAAACTACAATTTGACTGGTACAAAGATTTGAAATGACCAATTACACAACATTATTTAACTTTAGCGGCTAAATAAATTACAAAAAGACTCTAATGCTCAATTTGAAATTTTGCTTAATCTACAGTGATAATTAGTGAAGTTTAAGCATTTACTTTTAGAATAATTAAGGTCAAATACAAATTTCACGTGTCACTAGTCAAAAATCATCATCTTTCTAGATGTAGAAAATAATAAAAATAATAATAATAATAAAAATGGGATCATCATAAAATAACTGAGCAATTTTGTCACGCTTGTTACTTTCTAGATAGCCTTGCTCGAGTCTGGATGTGGATCAAAAGAGAGCCTCTTCAATTCATTCCAAATTTAAAAACTTATCACGCTATGTCGAGTTTGTAAATTTAAAAGCTTATCATCCTATGTCAAGTTTGCACGTGAATGTGATTATTGCTAAGTTCATAGTTAGGCCCCTATTTGATCCACGTTAAAATTTTCATTTTCATTCTTCTACTCATTTTTAACCACACATTTTTCAATAAAATAAATTTTTCCATCACATCAATAATTTTTTCTTCTTTTTCAACCATTCATTCTCCATCAATCTACTATCTCATTGTACATTCTTTCAAAATAATGTGGTTTAAACACACCCTTAATGTTTGACAAACAGAGACAAACTAATGGTGGATTCTCGTGGATATAAAAATTGTGTTATCTATTTTGTCAAAACTTTCACCGAACAAATTTTATTTGTGACATGTAACGAAGCTACCACAGCTTACGAGGTTTTTGACAATTTACATGAATGAATATAAATATTGTACGACCCTCTTAATATGATGGGAGATGCTACATGTACTTCATGGGTTACTACATGGCTTACTTAAAAGCCAAGTGGCTCCCCCCTATTGGAGAATAATTCTAATATGATATGTCACAATTCGCCATCACTCAATATTCATCATAGTTGATTTACGTGGCCCGGAACCCCT
>CAIGRF010394215.1:0-23411 GCA_903798235.1 Fraxinus ornus | reverse complement strand
GAGTTTTGAATAGTATTTTTAGGGGAGTTTGTGGTTAAGCACCTATTTTCATCTCATTTATAGAAATTTTTTTATCATTGCACGGTGAACAATTCTTTTTTTATTCAAAATTTTTGACATTGACTTGACAAAAAGTCCGTCAAAAGCTATTCTTCTCTTTTAAGCTTTACCAATTTACCCATCAATCCACCTACCCATTTTTCAAAAAATGCACCATGATTTCTTTGCCATTGAAGGGGCATAATTGGAAAACAAAGACATAACCCTGCAACAAATACGAAAGTCATGAAACGGTGGGTCAGGAATGATGTAACTGGAAAATGCATTCTCACAAATTAATGGCTTCCAAAAGGGGCTAAAAGTATAAAAAAAAAAAAAAAAAAAAATTAAAATTACGCATAGAATATTTTATTATGTGAATATCTAGTCGAATATTTTATTATGTGAATATTTTAATGGAAAACAATGGAATATCTAAAAAAGCTGAATGAAAATAGAGATATTTGGACAATTAGGTCTTTTTCACGTGGGATGCGGCATTTGGACACTCAAGCACCTCGTTTGTCACCACTTAGGCCCACAACAATTTCTTTTAAGTTTTCCTCACTAGCAAGCAACCACTTAAAAGTAAATAAAAATGACTTTTAAGTATACTTTAGTTTTTGCATTAAATTCCTCGGATTTTCAGTAAAATTTTAATTATGATACAAAGCTTTAATTTTAGTTTCAAATTGTACCACTTCGTCACGTGACTATTTTAAATTGATAAAATTTACATAATTAACAATCTATCGCAATGAATTTTCTATGCAATCGCTATGGCCAATTTATCGACCGAATTTTTCACGCAAATATTAAGTAATATGTCAATTTTACCATAATGTCACGTCATAAAAGGGTTAAAATAACAACACACGCATTTAAATTTTTAATCTATATAAAGTGATTGTATAGAAAATTAATTATCATATGACTAGTAACTATATAATATTCGCTAGTATAGATGATGATATGTGATATTGCGGTTTACCTTTCTTATGTAGTTTGTAGACTACTGTACATGGAATGAGATTTATCCAGTGCGCACTCACAGTGGTCAGGCTTCCGTCCTTTTGGGGTGGTCGAGGCTCCGCGACGAATAGCGGTTGCGAGTTCTTACATCAGGGGAAAAAAAAAAAAAGAAGAAGAAGAAGAATTAAGCCCTTGAAAAGAAGAAGAAGAAGAAGAAGCAACTCACTTATTTTTAAATTATAATTAACAAAAAAAACTTGTAATTTCTTAATTTGACTTACAATACAGTGGTAAAGATTCGCCACCAAACATGGTGTAGGCATATTCTGTAATTTGTTCAAAGATCCCCAGAACAGTAATACCCTAAAACCGCTCACTGTATTTACTTTGATATATACAGCGTGCAAACTTGAATCTTCAGCTCAAACATAGAGAAAACAAAATCTGTGGGCTGCTCCTCTACTTCAACTTCAAACTCTTCTGTGGTGAGTGTAATTATTTGTTTACCTATTTTGCTAAGTTCATTCTATATGCTATTTTCTCTCTTATATCGGTAATTTCTATTTTGTTTCTGTTTGAAATAGTTTTTTGGTGGTTGTAGATCTGAAAGTTCTGTTGCCGTATTTTTATATGTTTTTCGTTTTGATGAAATTCCTGTATTTTATGTCAAGTCCATGTATATTTCGTTTTTGTATACGAAAACTGCCTTCTTATGAACCACCCACGTTGTAATTTTTATATTTTTGTTGATAATATGAAGTAAATGTAGGAAATTGTTACTTGTGAAATTCTCAGATCCTTCTTCAAATTTTATTTATGTACTGTTCTTCTACATTTCTTTTTGGGTCCGGGGTTGAATTTGTTGATAAGACAAGTTGGGCACGATAATTTTGATTCTGCAAAAGATTTTAAACTTTTATTTAAATCTTATACTTGACAAATTGCCCCCAAAATGAAAAGAAAACATCTACGAATATGATTTTAGTAGGATTCATGTGTGATTTCGTTATCACTTGTTCGAATCTGTAATTCCTTTTCCAGTTTGCTTTTGTTACGTTGATAGTATCGATAGTAAGTTGTTTTGATCTTTATATTGCTAATATGAGTTTTTGCTCTTTCACTGATAGGTAGTGTACTGGACTGAAGTCTGTGTGCCTTTAGAAAGACTGGGAAGTGAAAATGGCAAACATAGACATTGAGGGAATTTTGAAGGGGATTCCAAATGATGGCCGTGTCCCCAAGACAAAGATTGTGTGCACTTTGGGGCCAGCGTCTCGGTCAGTGCCAATGGCGGAGAAGCTCCTTAGAGCCGGAATGAACGTTGCCAGGTTCAACTTTTCGCACGGGACCCATGAGTACCATCAGGAGACTCTGGACAACCTCAGGATTGCTATGCAGAACACTCAAATCCTTTGTGCTGTCATGCTTGATACCAAGGTCGGTATTGCACTCACCTTTGTGTATTGAGATCCATTTACCTAAATATGCACCTGTTTTTCACTAAGAGAAGTTTTGTGATTTGAGCTGATGAACTTGATTTTTCTGCATAGCGTGTTTCTAAGATCTTATGTTAGTTTCATATTAATATTTGTTTGTTCTAGGCCCCAAGGATAAATGACATTTTTTATGATTTGAATATTCAATGATGAAATCAATTATTGAATTTTATTGCTAGAGATAATGTCGGGTTATTATATTAGACAAGGTGTGAAGTATTTATTTAGCCATTTTTCTGTTTCTTATACAAGTCAGGATGTCTAAATCGAAGCTGTAAATAATTTATCCCGTGCTTTGTTATGGTGGAAATCGAGAGGAAAGTAAAAGTGTCCGTAAAGGAACACATCACCTTGTTCGGTAATCGAGCAAAGAGGTTAGGTTGATTTTTGAGCTACTTTTAAAGGGTTTTATTCTTGGTTAAATTAAAAGAGCATGATTTTGACATCCACAAAGAATCAGGCATTATGTTCGCAATGTTGCCACTGCCAGCCACAATAAATGATGGAACCTTGTTAGTTATTTTCCACAAACGTTGCATAAATGATATTAGGGAAAATGCTGCTTAGTTCTCAGACAATGAAAAAAGTGCTGAGAAAAAACAAAACCTTGTAGATTCTGTTATCTTTGAACCATTTTCTTTTGTGTTATTTTATTGAAGATGGATGCAACCAAACTACAGAAATGTTTAAGAAAATCATCGTGGTTCCATACACTTGGTGCAACACTTCTTTTATTATTGTTTAGACACAAAATTCTATCATTCCTCGCGTTTCTCAATATATATATACAGTTTATATAAAACCCAACCAGGCCCGCCGGTCGGCCAGACCATTGACCGGGCCGGGCAAGTTAATTTTGTAGAAATGTATTTGACTCGGTCAAAATCGGGATTTGATCGATTTAACCGACGATTTACTCGTCCCAGTTGATTGGATTGATTGGATTTTGAAATCTCCTTACTAAATTTTTGGGTCTAAGGGAACTTGAACTTTAGACCTCTAAGAAAAACAATGAGTTCCTCACCACTTGAACATGAAGTGATTTAGTGTTATTTGTGTGCAATAACTTATATCTAACTAATGAATCATTTATACTTTATAAAAATATCCCTTTAAAAGACTTTGGTCCAACCTTTTACTTTATTTTATAGATCTAAATAATTAGTAAAAGTAAATTAAAAATTTTAATTTTGCCTATAAAAAAAATTTATACTTTATATTTTTTTTATAGGTTTTTATGCAATGACCCGCCGTTGAACCACCGGGTCACCGGTTGAATCATTAACCTATTGACCCGCTGCATTGTTCGGGTTGAGTCTAACAACCATGTATATATATATATTTTAATGATAGACCTCATATGTTCTATTATCTGGTTTACATGAACCAACTTTTAATATTATCCTTTTTTTTTACAAATTTTAAGCATGGTTTAGCATTATATGACTTGTACAAAAAAAAAAAAAAGGTGTGCTTAGTTTGCTGTTTTCAGCTTTCTTTTTGCAAAACACCTAAAACTTGTCTGGGCTGATATTTTTGAAAATACATTTTGAAAACAACTCAAATTGCATTTTTTATATTTCCAATGGAAATTCTGAAAACATTCAAAACATGGGAAATAAGTGTTTAAATAAAATAATATTTACATAAAATTCTAAAAATCCAAAATATAAAATTCTAAAAAAAAAATTGAATTTTTTTTTGATAAATTCTAATAAAAAAAAAAAAATAAAAACTAAAATTCTAGAAAAATAAAAATAGTTCAAGCTCTTTATTATTTACATAAAAATTCTAAAAAAAATGTATATAGATAAAAAATTCTTAGTCCATGTCATTATTTTTTATTTCCTATGTTTTGCAACTCAATTTATTTTTTGTTTTTGTCTTGCTTTCGCAGCGGATAACAAATATTGTAAGATTTACAAACTTTAAATGTATATATTACTGACATAAAATTGTTCTGAACAATCAAATTTCATAGAATAAAATGTTATAAAACAATTTTTCGAAATTTAAAATCAAAAGTATTTTTTAGTTTTCTGTTTATTCAGAATGACAAATCAAACGCGTTTTTAGCAATCTTAAAACAAACATTCAAAACAGAAAACTGAAAATGAACTCAAAACTAAAAAATTGAAACACAAATCAAACGTGCCGAAGTGTTTCCATAAAGATTTTGAATTTTCTCTCACCTTTGGATTATGTGAGAATTAACCAACTGCCTGAAAACCATTTCCCACTTTCACATGTTTCATGCTTTGGTCAGTTATGTCCCTTTCATACCATGTTTACGAATGATAGATGTCTTGGATTTGATCTTAATCTTGTTGATTTAATTGCTTCCATCCCTAGATAGCCTTTTATTCCAGGATAACTGTAAACTGTCATTTTCAACTTCTTGTTACTGCTTGGAGCTGAACAGTGTGTCATTTTTTATGCAGGGACCTGAGATTCGAACTGGTTTCTTGAAGGATGGAAAACCTATTCAACTCAAAGAAGGCCAGGAAATCACTGTAACCACTGATTACAGCATAAAAGGAGATGAAGAAATGATCTCAATGAGCTACCAGAAGTTAGCTATTGACTTGAAGCCTGGAAATACTATTCTCTGTGCAGATGGTACTATCACCCTTTCTGTTCTGTCATGTGATCCAGCTGCTGGAACTGTGAGATGCCGTTGTGAAAATACTGCCATGCTAGGGGAGAGGAAAAATGTCAATTTACCTGGTGTGGTAGTGGATCTTCCCACACTTACAGATAAGGACAAGGAAGATATCCTGCAATGGGGTGTTCCTAATAACATTGATATGATTGCTCTTTCATTTGTTCGCAAAGGCTCTGACCTGGTTAACGTACGCAAGGTTCTTGGTCCTCATGCCAAGCGTATACAGTTAATGTCAAAGGTATTTAAATTCTTTTCCAATTTTCTTTTGATGATTTTTTATTTATGTTTTTTTGGAGGATAAGAGAACGGGAAGAAAAGACTAGCATATCGTGCCCAATTGGTTACATCCTTCTAGTAATATTTTATATCTCCTCATTCCTCCTAATAGTTTTCCATAGGGGATCGACCGGTTTTGGCAAGTGATAAAATGGATGGTCCCCCTTGTAAGTTTCTTATTTATTTATTTGATTGTTGGATTTTATTTGAAGGTTGAAAATCAGGAGGGAGTGGTTAACTTTGATGAAATCCTTCGTGAGACGGATTCATTCATGGTTGCGCGTGGTGATCTTGGAATGGAAATTCCAGTTGAAAAGATTTTCCTGGCACAGAAAATGATGATATATAAGTGTAATCTTGTTGGCAAGCCTGTTGTGACTGCCACACAGATGCTTGAATCCATGATTAAGTCTCCAAGACCCACTCGTGCTGAGGCAACCGATGTAGCTAATGCCGTCCTGGATGGTACTGATTGTGTTATGCTAAGTGGGGAGAGTGCTGCTGGGGCTTATCCCGAGCTTGCTGTAAAAGTTATGGCTAAAATCTGTATCGAAGCAGAGTCTTCACTCGACTATGGAGCGATCTTCAAGGAGATGATTAGGTCCACCCCACTCCCAATGAGCCCATTGGAGTCTCTGGCGTCATCAGCTGTGCGCACTGCAAACAAGGCTAGAGCTAAACTCATTGTAGTGATGACACGTGGTGGGACTACAGCGAAGTTAGTTGCAAAATATAGGCCAGCAGTTCCGATTTTATCAGTTGTTGTTCCACTTCTCACCACAGATTCATTTGATTGGGCTGTCAGTGATGAAACACCGGCTAGGCATAGTCTGATATACAGGGGATTGATACCCATCCTTGCTGAAGGATCTGCAAAAGCAACTGATGCAGAATCAACTGAAGAAATCTTGGAAGCTGCCTTGAAATCTGCCACTAAGAAAGGGCTGTGCCAGTCAGGCGATGCTGTTGTGGCGCTGCATCGAATTGGAGCTGCATCTGTTATCAAGATATGCATAGTCAAGTGAATGTGGTGTGGTACAAACTTACACTTATATTTTGCGTTATGCTTTTATTTTGCTTAAATTTGGTCACACGTGTTACCATATACTTGATTAGCATGGATTCTGGCATCTTCGGTTGGGCATTTATTTCCTTTGTGACCTTCAGTCAATGTTTTTAAGCATATTTTGTGACGTGCAACTGGAATAACAAGCTTCCTTTTGAGTGCAGCTTAATTTTCACGTTTGTGTCAAGCTTGATATCGTAGAAGAAAATAGAAATTAATTATGAACTGATTCTCTGTTTTATAATTGCAGTTTTCAACTACTGTCCCGAGTATCCTATTTTTTTTCCCGGTCTTAAGAGTTCTTCATTTGCATTGCCACTTCGGAAAATTTAATCTGCTTGGACCTTGCTACGTGTACGGTAAACTTTACATAATGTAATATGACACTATATCATTTGTCAGTTTAAAACACGATCAATTTTTCTATCCAATCTTTTCCATCCACATTATTTTATGTAATTCATTATGTATTTTATTTTTTTGGGTTAATTTCAGAAACGGTCAACCTATTTCTTCACTTAAGTTATTGTTTGAGTAATTTCAAAAATAAGATGACACTTTTGAGTTTCTATTTGTTTTAAAAGATTGCTGCATATGGTAATTGTTTGTAGTGTTGGTGTGAGTTATTTTTCTAAGCTGCGAATTGTTAGAAAAAGAAAAAAAAATGTGATTGAAATGTTAGACTATATAAAAATGGACCATTGTTTCCCAAATGTGTGGACTGCATGTAGAATTTTATTGTCTATATCAGTTACTATTGTATCCGTCGATAGGAGCTTCTCTAAGTTGAAATTGATAAAATCATACATTTGGTCAACAAGAAGAAATGTTAAATGAATTGACAATTTTATCTATTGAAAATTAAATTCTAAAACAGATTGATTGTAACAAGGGTAATTGTTGATTTACTATTATACATATATTTTAAATATTTACGGGGGCTCATATTTGAAGATGGCCTAAGGCTCCCAAAATTCAAGGATTGGCCTATGCCAAATTGCATAGTTTGGTAAATATTCTATGCCGATAAAGTAACAAGTTTTAATATGGTGTAAAGTCATTGTTTCATTGGGTGTAAGTTGGGATTAAGTTATTGATCGTAGAACGTATTAGAAGATTCCACTAATAAATCAAACTGGGTATAGTTTTCCCAAACTATGAATTATTCGATATTATATCGTACACCAAACGTAACCTCAAAAGATTCCAAGCAAGCACATTCTCGATTAAGGAGGGTTATTATGTTGATGGATGTTGACAAGACCTATGCAAGTATGCTTTGTGCTAGATTGTTCATATTACAAGGATACAAGCTATTGCTTTATGTCGTAAGTGTACGATATTGTAACAAGCAGTATAATGGATCTTTGAGTTTGGATATCGTTCCTACGAGAATTATACTTCAGAACTTAATCTACTTTTTCTAACTCATATTAGATAGAAGCAAGTAAAGAATTATGATAGTTGTGATTATTTTTCTAACTAATTGAAAATATCAAAATTTTGCAAAGGATTGATTGAAGATTCAAGTATTGGATAAAAATCAGGTCATAACAATTTCATCAATTGATCACCTTAATTCTTAATTCAAGATACATAGCCTAATGTAGTAATCGATTGAATTCTTTTATTATATTCANTTAACTAATTCTATGTGAATCAACATTAGTTAAATGAAACAACAGTTCTAAGAATTCATATTATGACCGCAATAATTAGTATATGTATCTCTACACGTTATACTAATTTATCGAATTTTACTATATGGTCTAAATCTCAAACTCACTTTTTGATTCATAAGAGATTCACATATCATCAAATTAGTGATCAATTAATCCAATGCATTAAACTCATAGTAAAATCAACACATATAAATTTTTTTTACAGAAATCTTGAATTAAAAAATAAATGATCACAAGTCGATTACATTGTTTGCCATAATATGAAAATTAATTACTAATACTGTAAAAATAAAAAGACGCAAAAGTGGAACGAAATCACAAAAAATTGACGAAATGTGAAATTGCTCGTGTTTGTTCTCCCCTTTCTTCCTGCATGTATGCGTGCATTTATCCCTCTGGCTGTCACTTTTTCCTCTCTGTTATCAGCTCTCTACGTAATGATGGCAAAAAAAAAAAAATGTCCTAAATAGGGCGAAAAAAACTCTCTCCAACGGGTTGGCGGGATGGGGATCGCTGCCCTGTTTCGAGTCACGGGGCGAGGGTGCCCTGCCCCGAACCCACCCCGTGACGAATAAAAAAAATTAATTACAAGTTCAAAAAAATAGTTAATAGAAAAAAATAAAAAATAAATGGGGCAGGAAACGCGCCCCGCCCCCGTTTAAGGCGGGGCAGAGCGCGAAGTGGTGTGGGTGAGTGGCGGTGTCGGACGAGGGTGCCCTGTCTCGAACCCGCCCGTTGTCACCTCTATCTCTGCGTGCATATATTGTATATATTTTTCATTTTTTTTGCTCTCTGTACGTGAATGTGTGTATATATTTTCACCCCAACACAACTGCCAAGTTTGACTCCAAAAGTGCGTCCTTCGTCCCTATTTCTCTTCTTTTTCTTTCTTTCCGTTGGCAACCATTTTCTTCTCTCTTCCTACTTCCCTTTCTCTCTTCTTTTTCTTTCTCTCTCTTTTCTGTGCGTTTTTTTCCTCCTCCTGCTAGCCGTAATTTTTGACTTCAAAACAAGCACTCCAATCCGTCTTCCTCTCCTCTCCTTTTTCTCTTTTTTCCCCCTTCCTTTTCTCTCGGACCCCCCTTGTATGCCAAAAAAGTGGTGCCCCTATTGGTGGGGGGCCGACAATCAAACACGGGCACCCCCTACCAATAGGGGGGTGCCTGAGTTTGACCTGGGCACCACTTTTTCTGGCAATGGGGCTTTGCCCTTTTCTCTCTTCCTTGCAGCCGTTTTTTCTCCCCTTTTTTGTGCGTCACTTTTTTCTCTCTCTTCCTAGCCGTCCTTTTTCTTCCTCTTCTCTGTGCTTTTTTTTTTTCACTTCCCATCTCTGCGTGTATACAATGTCACACACATACACAAAATTTGGGCCTCCAATTCAAAACTACCTTATTGTGTGTATATATTCCTTCAAATTCTTCACTTTCCAAAGTATGAAACTTGATCTCCAAACTTTGCATCCAATAGTCAATTTAGTCCTCGTACTTTGGATTTTTCCATTTTTTCACTATTTTGCATTCCTTTCTCCAATTTTTTATCAAACATAAAATTTTACCTACAGAATGCGATATAACATAAATTAGGTATAATTTTATCCAAATAACATTAAAATATCATTACTGAAGATCTTGTTTGAATTTTGACTAGATCAATTATAGAAGTTATTAATGGTGCTCTCTCTTTCATTTGGTCCCTTCTTGATGAAACATGAAATATGTATTAGGCTGTATTCAAATTGGGGATATCTATGATATGAGCTATTGACTAGTCACGTACCGTCAACTAAGCTAATTATCATCTAACTGCTCTCTGGAGCGATTATGAACATCCAAACTCATCGTCGACATAACTTTGAGGCTAAATTACTTGATGCATGTTTGTCGCTTTCCTTCTCTAAGATGATTTTTGAATTCTCAATACTTAACGACATAACATAGGTCTCCATGATCGAAGTGATAGGGACCAACCCTCAACCCTTGTGTAAGCGACGATTCTTGACTTATTTAGCCACGTAAAAAGATATTGATTTACTCCACTATCACCTCCACCACAACCCGGACATTACTAGCAAACCTATCATTAAGCGACCATAATCGTTCTGAGTAATCCAAATTCCAATCCCTTCGGTTTTTTCATCTTTCCTTTGTTTCTTTTAAGTTGAGTTGATAGGTGCCACCTTACTTTTTGACGTAAACAGGTACATAAGAAGTATCTACAATTTTACAGAAATAAACTTTTAATCAAAATAAAAATAAGTAAAGAAGGTTGTCTACTATTTGCACCATCATCTGTAGCAAATTCATTGAAGTTTCTGAAAATAATAATAATAATAATAATAATAATAAAGAATGTCATGGATCAAAACTGTTATGAAAATAAGTAATTTTATCTATTGAAAATAATTAACTAAATATGGTCAGTGAAAATATCAACAGATGCTTCCATTTTGTAGCAAGCTGTAGAATCCCCTTTATGGTATTGGTAGGTCATAGGTGAATATGTGATATTCCAGTGGTGGTTGTCATTGTCTATCCATATGAGACGTGGGTGTTCACAGCTTCTAAAAACGTGCTATAAAGTGATAGCAGACTCAACCACGATTTTGATATCCCTTTTAGCAGTCAAATTTCAATCATGCTCCATACCCATCAACGTCGAATTAGGTTACAAGAGGATAGTGGAAACGCACAAAAATCATAGTGATAGTAGTAAAATTTTCTCTTACCACATCGATGACCAAGGGAATCTTCAAAAGACTCTATTTTTAAAGAGCGCATTCTATAATTTAGAGAATAAGATTTTTTAAGTACTCAAACAGACACTTTATATTTAACACTTAATTTTATTATTCCCAAAAAATATTTGTTATTTTTTCTATCTTTTATTTTCACTAACTTCCCTCTAAATTATTATATATATATATATTTTTTTTCCTTCATTGAAAATTAAAATATTTTGAATACATTTAAATATAGAAAGTAGGTTTGAATTTTCAAATTTAGAGAGTTAAAACTCACATTCTAAATTAAAATATTAATTTAAAGCGTCTCTTGAAACATAATTTTAAAATTGGTAGTATCTTATATTTAAATAATCTTTTAAAAATGCTCTAAAAGAACATTGTATTTGACTAGATCGTCAACGATTATTTCATGGGAACCTTCATGACACGTACAAATTATTTTATTTTATTTTATTATAACTTATAAATAATTTATTTTATAAATAAATAAAATTATGGATAAATGTATTGAAGTTTGGCGGTTTATAAATTTTCGAGACTTTGAAAAACTTTAATTAGACTTCCATCACACCTGTTTCACATGTCTTTTAAAAAATTAAATAAAAATCTAAACCTATAAAAACCAAATGAGACAGACGTATAACTATAAAAATCGGTCCAACACGACCGGCAGTCCGGACCCTTGTTCGGCCGGGCATATTAAATTGATCGAGTTAATCGGTGATTTATCTCGACCCGTTTGACCGGTTTTATTAGGTTTTGGGTCCATTGAATCTTGAACCTCTAAGAAAAATAATGTGATCATCACCACTTGAACATAAAATACTTTAATATTACTTGTGTACAATAACTTATATTTAACTAATGAATCATTTATAGGTTTTATAAAAATATTTTTTTAAAAAAAATTGGTCCAATATTTTACTTTATTTGATAGACATAAATAATTAGTGAAAAATAAATTAAAAATTTTAATTTTGCCCATGAAAAAAATTTATACTTTATATATATTTTTAAGATTTTTATGCAATGACTTGCCGGTTGAATTACGTGGTCATCGATTGAACCACTAAACCATTGACCCACTGCATTATCCTGATCGAGTCTGACAACTATGGACGTAAGCATGATGAAATTGTCACTCTAGCATAGTTAAAAAAAGAAAAGAAAAAAAATATATTTTTAACTATGTCAAAAGTTGGGGGAAAATCTTATTTAGGACTTGTTTGAGCCAATTATTGTGAAAAAAAAAGTGCATTTTTGAATAGTGTATTGATGGAAAATATAATATTATTTTATTGAACAATGTGTGATTGAAATGATGTCAAAACACTATTCAAAAATGCATTTTTTTTTAAAAAAAATGGGTCTCAAACAAGGACTTAGCATCTTTAAATTTTGGATAAATCCTCACATACAGGAAATCAGTTCACGGGAATTTTACATGCATCTCACTGTGTGTGGGACCCACCAAAAATTAAAAATGAAAAAAAAAAACCACCCACCCCCAATGTGTGCGTCCTGTATTAATTCTAGCAATCAGTTTTCTACGTGTAGCTATCCGGTTCTTAACTTAGGTTGAGAAAACAATAATGCTCCAAATACATGAGCATTATTGCCGGGGCTTGCCGGCCACTCACACTGGCTGACTGGCAGGCCCCACATGTTAAAAAAAAAACCCCCTCCCCCCCTCTACAGTCAGGGCTCTTCCCCCTGTACTTGTAGCATCATTTTGTTGAGAAAAACACCAATATGATCTTAGGTACTATTTCATTTTCACTCACTCGTGACTCACTTTTCTAAAAAGTCCACATGTTAAATTAAGAAATTGAAAAAATGCACTTATTGTATTATTTATAGAATTTAAGATCCAAAAGATAAAGAGTTCAAATCTTCATCTACAAGAGATATGTGTGAGCAAGTTTAGTAATTAAAGAAAAGTATAAAATATGAAAACAAACTGAGCTCCCATTTGATTTGCATTATCTCAAAACTTATTTTCAACCACGCATATTCACAATAAAATATTTTGCGCGTAAATTTAAATTTCTTCAACTTTTTAACTACAACTACGCATTCTCTAAAAACTTGTTGTTACAAAATTTATTTTGATAAAATAACGAGCATCAAACATGGGCTTAAACTTAAATAACATATTTTCATATAAAAAAATTAAGCTATTGTTTTGTTAAGCATTTTTCAAATTTTAAGTTGATCGTATTTTTAGCTATAAATTTCATTGAATTCATAATTTTTATCTACTTTCTAATAATACATTTCATAGAGCCCTTGTTTGAATCTCATTAAAACGAGATTTTTATAGGATTTTTCGTGGCATAACAGTAAAATAATTGTTTAAAAATTGAAGTGCATGGAACATGGTAGAACAGTTAGTGGAAGAGTTAATGGAAGGGTAAATTGGAAAGGATCATGCTACACCAATCGAATTTTTTACATAAAGTTTTACACCCTCAACACATGGCGCCCCCCTATTGGAAGAAAGGTTGGTGGGGGCCGCCACGTGTTGAGGGGGCCGCCACGTGTTGAGGGTATAAAATTTTATGTAAAAAATTTGGTACATATAGATTAATCCAATTGGAAAAGTGAATGTTCGTACATGCCACTATATCTGCAAAAGTCAACAATGAAATGTGTCTTTTCTCATACCAACCGACAAATGCAATGCATTGAATGTTGTTCAATGGCGGCAGAAAATGAGATTGGCCGATTCTAAGCCCATGTTAGGAACACATTAAAGATTTTATTATTATTCTTTTACTCATTTTTAATCACACATTTTTCATAACATCAATAACTTTTATTTCTTTTTCAACTACACATTCTCCATTAATCGACTATTTTAAAATACATTCTTTCAAAATAATGTGACTCAAACACATCCTAATTTTATTAGGTCTCAATATCCATGTCAACGAGTCGAGCCGAGTTGAACCACGAGCCGAAACTCAAAGCTCGGGCTTGGCTCGAGCAAAACAGGTTCAAACTTTTTTGGGCCTGAGCAGAGCCGAGCAAAAGCTCGGCCAAGAAAAAAATAGGCTCGGCTAGAGCTTTCGGCTCAAGCCTTAGCGGGTTGAGTCGGGCTCGAACCAAACCGACTCGTGTTTTTTTTTTTCAAAAAAAATCGTTATAAATCTATAATTTTTTATAATGTATTTAAAACTTGTACAATTTATAGGTATTATAAATAATAACTAAATATTAATATATAAAAAAATACATCTAAACTTAAAAAAAAAAAAAAAGGCTCACGGGCCCACTCGTCGAGCCACACGGGCAGATTCGGCTCGAGCCGAAGCCCCAAAATGGGGCCCGGCCCCTCTGAGCCATGAGCCGCTCGGCTTGGGCTTTTTCCGGGCCGAGCTCGGACCGCTGGGCATTTTTGACATCGTTAGGTCTCAAGCTATCCAAAATACATATTGATGGAGAATAAGAGGTTAAAAAAAAAAAAAAAAAAAAAAAATTTTGAATTTGTGTATAATATTATTTTTTTGAAAATGAAAAAAAGAAAAAATATTTTGAAAATAATGAAACCCAAGCAAAGAGCTAAATATACTAATAGTCTCAAAAAATTCAAGGGTCCCAAATCCTTTATAAGTATGATAATTACGTCTTAAACTTTTCATTTGGAGCACTCTTGTCCTCAATATTTTAACACTTTGTGAGTAGTATTACTATCTTGCGAAAAATTTCTATTAAATTAAGTAATTGTTAACACTCTTGTCCTCGATTTTTTGTCTCGTGCCGTTAAAAATTTGGACGATGACTATACATTTTCAATATTATTTCTTAGTAGTCACTTTTTTAAAAAGTTTTAAATAATCGCTGTACTTCAAAGTTATTTTTTTTCTTTTTCCTTTCATTTGAAAATTAACAATTTTGATAACATTGCAAACAAATCGTCGACTCTTCAAACAACACTCCAGAGGACGTTAAAAGTTCACTTATTGCTATTCGGAAAAAAATATTATTTTTTTTCTTAAAATTTAAATTCAAGCATTAATTTTAATCCACATTTCATGTATCCAAATCAAATCCAAACGGAGGCAATGTTCAAATTACCATTCAGGATTTTCTACCCCATGTCTTATGCTTAGCCGAAACAGCTGAAGTCCTCTATAATTTGTCAGTTTCTTACCCACGCCGTGAATATATAATAATCACTTAATGCTTTTCATTCATCCACAATTCACTACTGTGTGACCAAGAAGAGTGTCAGTTATGGAGAGTAGATTGAGATGGTTAATATGTTTATTGCTAATCGGTGGTTTTAGTAGTAATTGTTGTGCGTCCAAAAGCACGAGAATTCGGCTGTCTACTGAGCAAAAAATGGAGGATTTGCTCACCAGACGCAATCTTCTTTCCAATGGACTTGGCTCCACTCCTCCCATGGGGTAAATTTTTTCAACCATTTATCATATGTATAGTACGGGTTTATTATTACTTCGTATTGGTGTAGACCCTTGAGCCAAATTGTGCAATTTAATGGTTATTTTCATAATCAGTGTTTTTTTTTTTAATCCAGTAGTATATAATGCTTTTTTTGGAATTGGTAAATGAAGTAAAAAAGATCGGCACTGGAGAGTTAAATCCACATTAATAAACATAATAATATGTGAAATTTTACCTTTCTGGTTTTAGTTCGATCCTATCTCTTTATTTTTACTTCATTTGAAGACTAGGGATTTTTTCTCATCTCTTAAAATTTTTACTTTTGAAAGGACCAAAGGGATTGATGAATGTGTATTGGTCTGTGTATATGTATAGCTCGTAGAGAAACTTTTGGAATACTTGTCCATCTATATTGAACATTGATTTCTCGTACTTTATTTAGGTGGAATAGTTGGAATCATTTCGCCTGCAATATCCATGAAAAAACCATCAAAAGAACTGGTAACTCCTTATACTATCATTTAGTTTTCCTCCTTGATTTCTTTTAATTATGAATACCATCACGATGTACAAAAATGATGCAAAAACTTGTAATTTTGCTTCATCATTTTACTATTGGCATGTTATTTATTGTATTAAGTGGTCATCATCAATAGATTTAGAAATTAACTCTGTGAATTTGAAGATTTATGTCCATCATCACTTTTGTCTTCAATTCTGCTTTAATTTTAATTATTCTTGACAGCTGATGCTCTGGTTTCAACTGGTCTTTCTAAGCTTGGATACATATATGTCAACATTGGTACAATTTCACCTCTAGCTTTTTTTATTTTTTATGTTTTACGGTGCATTCTTATTGAATGGACATGAAGAATTAGAAGCTAATGGATATATCTAAATCTTTTCCTTTAGATGATTGCTGGGCTGAAAGTTCTCGTGACAATAAGGTTTGCTTTTCTGGAGTTGTGTAATAATCATTTAATAACATTTTGGCAGTCAAGTTATTTGCTTTCTTACATCTTTTCTGTAAAATTCGATATCAGGGTAGTCTAGTGGCTAAGAAATCCACATTCCCATCTGGCATTAAAGCTCTCGCAGACTATGTCCACAGCAAGGGTCTTAAGCTAGGAATTTACTCAGATGCAGGGTAATTTGGATCTGCTAATACATGATTTGAAGTCATACATGAATGCATAATAGTGAGAGTTCCATTTATAAATGCATTTACTTTGACTTGCAGCTATTACACTTGTAGCAAAAAACAGCCTGGTTCACTTGGTCACGAGGAACGAGATGCCAAAACCTTTGCGTCATGGGTACAGTACTTACTACATGTTTGGTGTGCTAGATTAGGCAATGCTTTATGGCATTAGAGAATAGAAAGAATTTAAAATTATCCATGGTCTTCTAAAGTACTGCCCAATATTGTTGACCAATAAATGTTCTTAATTGTATGTTTTAGTTCATAAAGTGTTGGGAGAGTATAAATTCACTGCTTCAATGGAAGCAGCCATCGGTGGCCTTCCTTTCACTCGCTATACAAACAAAACTGAGTTAATCACTTGCTTTCTCTACTCTACAGGGCATAGATTACTTGAAGTATGACAATTGTAATAATGATTTCTCAAAGCCAACTCAACGGTACCAAACTGATTTCTACAATTCATTCAGACAATAATGTCTTCCTTTCTGATTAGGTTCAGTTGTTCTGAAACATTGGTTCTGCTATTATTTTTCCTTGCATAGGTACCCCGTGATGACCCGAGCATTAATGAATTCAGGCCGACCGATCTTCTTCTCTCTCTGCGAATGGTGATTCTGTTTTTATATTATTATTGTTTCATATACTCGGCTTTACACAATCTGGATTTCAAGTTTCAACATGATTTCCTGTGCTTGTAACAGGGGAGATCTGCACCCGGCTTTGTGGGGTTATAATGTAGGAAACAGCTGGAGAACTACTAATGATATCTCAGATAACTGGGATAGGTACTCTCTCTTAGGATTATTTGGTTTTTTATAATTCGTCGTATACCTGAGGACCTGAACTGATTTTCCTTCCAAACATTCTTTCTCCTGCAGTATGGTCTCAAGAGCAGATCAGAATGAAGTCTATGCGGATTTTGCAAGGCCCGGTGGCTGGAATGGTTAGTTTTGCCTCTAGTCAGAACTTACAACTTGTATGGCTTATTTATCAGAAGCTCAATATTCTTGTGCCGTGGCTTTGAACAGATCCCGACATGCTTGAAGTTGGAAATGGGGGGATGACAAAAGATGAATACATTATTCACTTTAGCATATGGGCTATTTCTAAGGTTCTTGATATATCACACATATGGCATGTTTGTTAAGGTGAATTGGATAGTATTATACATTATGACAATTGACAGCAGAAAAAGAAGCTAAATCCTGTCATTGTACTATGCAGTCCTCGTGCCAAACGTACCCTTAAAGTTTACCTCTCATAATTGGCTTAATTATGCTTTCTGATATTATATTTCATGCAACATAAATACAGGCACCTCTTCTCATTGGTTGTGATGTGAGCAATACAACGAAAGAAGTTATGGAAATCATTGCAAATAAGGAGGTGATTGCTGTGAATCAAGGTAAATACATCTACTGCCATCTAAACTTATTTTTCAATTGCCGTTTTCCAAATACTTACGTTCTGGTAGTTGGTTTAAAACAGACAAGCTAGGTGTTCAGGCTAAAAAGGTTAGGATGGAAGGTGATCTTGAGGTAATCCTGCATTTTCGTCTTGTGATATTGCAGTTTTGCCTTTTCATATTAGAAATTCATGATATTATGTGCCTTTTTCTTTTAATATATAGGTGTGGGCTGGACCGCTTTCGAACTACAGAGTGGCTGTAGTTCTGTTGAACCGTGGTGCTCGGCGTACTTCCATTATTGCTCACTGGGATGATATTGGGCTCCCTCCAAACATTGCAGTTACTGTAAGAGACCTTTGGAAGGTAACACACACACACACACATCATACATACACATGCATATAATGTTATGCGTACCGGTTGTTTTACATGTACATAATGTTTTGATTGTGTTAAAATTTCTTCAACTAAAAAAAAAAGAGACTTTCCCACTCTCTTTTTAACATCCATCCGTATGTAACTCCATTATATATAAGTAGCTTTATTCTATTCATACTGACTGATCTTCCCTTCTTTTATGGTTGGATGCACTAAACAGCACAAGACTCTAAAGACAAAATTTGCTGGAAATTTGACAGCAACAGTGGATTCGCATGCATGCAAGATGTATATATTGAAACCAGCTTCTTGAGGATTAGCATTGCCTTCTTGTCATCCAACATCACAATTAAGTTGTATTTTTCAAATAAAATTGGCAGCCAACATTCAAATCGTTTAATAAATTGTCAAACACGAAATCTTCCTTCAATCCTACTGTTCTTTTCGATTAACCAGTAACGAATGATTAGGAGCCTGTTTGGTAGAGATTAAAATCGGATTAAAATTGAAAAACTAGCCGTTATTGTTGACTTTTATTAGACGGGTGGGACTCAATAACGACCATATTTTCAATTTTAATTGGATNATTAAAATTGAAAAACTAGCCGTTATTGTTGACTTTTATTAGACGGGTGGGACTCAATAACGACCATATTTTCAATTTTAATTGGATTTTAATTATTACCAAACAGGCTCATCTATAGATTCTATACCAATTTTTTTTGTTATTGACCTTATATGCTTGACAAGAGTGAATAACGGTGGAATTTCTTGAAGCCTCGAGCAAATAACGGTATGAGAGATAAATGATATCACCAATTTGATAGAGTTAATTTGCGTATTTATAACAAATAAATATAATGGACGTTAAAAACATATAAAGATTAATCCCATCTTCAATAGTGTATCAAGGAAGAGATAAGAGTCCATTGAGGGGATCTCCAATTCTAATTTAGATAGCATAAAAAATATAAATATATATAAGAGAAACTAAAAGTCGGAAGATTGAACGAGAAAAGAGAAACAAAAGGAGAAAAACAAAAATTTATTTTAAGAAAAGGTCCCATCCTTAAATATCACGATTGGATCGATCATGCGTAAAATAGAAAATTGCAAGTGTATATAGTTGTTTTAGCTGAAATGCTTGGAATAATTCTATCACTTCTACTAAGGGTAGTGTTTTTAGCACTAGCTAAACGTAAAGTAATGACTTTTGTGCAACGTCACAATGGTCTTGATAAAGTAGGATAATTTAGATTGTTACAAACATGGGTGGGCAAAATAACTAAATCGACCAAATTGAACCAAAACTGACTGATTTAGTTCAATTTTGCTTTAAAAGTTTTTGATTCATAGAAAAAAGAATTGATTTTGATTCGATACATATATATAGGGGCGGACTCAGCACCCAGCGAGGGGGCGCGGCCGCCCGAGCTGCATCCACCGAAGTTTTCAATACTGTCAAGCGTCGAGTCACCATTGCTGTTGCAGAGAGAAGATGGGAAGAAGACCATTATTTTTATTTTCAAGTTTTTTTTTTTTTTTTTTTTTTTGTTTTGGCCCTTTTGTTTTGGGCTGAGAGAGTTGGGCTTTTTTTTAAAAAACTTAGGCCCAATATAAATGAAATAATATCCATTACATTTACTCGGGTGAACTCCATTACTCCAAACCCTTCCCTTTACTCTTCAGATTTCGCTTTCGCCTTCGCACGTAGCCTTGGATCTTCACTTCTCCTTTTCCCTGAAAGCCCCAGATTGGCTAACCAAGAGGAGAGTGAAATTGTTTTTAAAACTTTTTCAAATAATTAACTAAAATTACGTAAGTTAAAAATACATTGGTAAATTAATAATCGTAAGCAAGTTCAAGCAAGTAGATCAATCGAATAATAAGTGCAACTAAACACAAGTAATCAAATAAGTGAAACAATGTAATTTGCACAAAGTAAAAGCGTTAAGTAAAAGGGATAGAGAGTGCAAACGATATAGTTATGGAGGTTCGATCCAATGCAATGATCTACGTCCCCCGTTACCAAGCTCTCCGGCACGAGCAATGCCTTTTTCACTATGTTGATTGACTTACGGTGCAATCCAACCCTTTACAACTTCCAGTGACTTACAACCAAGGAGCATCGATCCTTTTACAACGTTGAGCTTTCCGGGACCTCAACACGACCCACACTATTGAGCTTTACGGAACCTCAATATGACCCACACGGAGACTTACAAGGAGCATCAATCTTATACAATATTGATCTTTAAGAGACTTCAACACGACCCACAATTCAAATAAATTTTACAAATGAAATCTTCTCTTCTTAATGAATAATAAATTTAAAGTTGAGAATAAGAAGAGAAGTAGACTAACACTTTAATAGATTGTAAAGAATGAAGCTCAAGTGTTATGTTAGAAAAACTTTGATGAAATGATGATTTTACAAGTTTTAGTTCAATCAATCAAAATTTTGATATGAAGAAGAAGAAGAAGGATTTATACAATGTAAGTGCAAAATTCTTCTTCAAAAGTATATCTCTCTTTCAATGAAAAGTTTGTAATAAATTAAGTACTAAAAGAGAAATTAGAAATTTTGATGAATATGATGTTTACAAGTTAATATGAAGAAGTAGAATAAGTTTATGCAATGTAAGTGCTAAGAACTTCTTCAAAATTATATTTCTCTTTTAAGATAGATATAAATAAGTTAAGCACAAAGAAAAATGAAAAACTTTGATGAGAGAAATGATTTTCAAAGATAAGATTAATCAAAAGTTTTCCCAAAGAAAATAAATTGATAAAGATAAATAAAGAGTAAAGATCAAATATTTTATCTCAAAAGAACCTCTATAATGCTCTTAGAAGTGTATCTTTTGAATGCATGAAGATGTAGTATTTATATGAGCAAAACTTCAAAATTCTGTCGTACCAGACGGTCAACTAGACGTTTTTGTCAGAAAATCAAAACGGATGAATTTTTTACCATTGGAGCCAAACTGCCGTACCGGACTTCCGGTTGACCGTTGACTTTTTTTATTTTTAATAGATGTGATCTAAGCTCAAGTATCACTTTAAAAAATCAATTTTACTTTTGATCAAAAATATTTTATGCAAGTGATATGAAAATAATTTTTTGTGTACAAAATAATTTTTGAGATATTGTCATTCATTACTAAAGATCAAAGTGTTATACCTTTACATATGATCTCGAAAGTCTAGTCTTTGATCTTGTTTCGAAGTTCCTTTCATGTTTAGCTTTTAAACTCTTGATCTTAATTTTTCTTGACATTTGGCTTTAATGCTTGACCTTCTTCATGAGCCCAATTTAACAATCTTGATTTTAATCTTTTAAGCTCTCGTTTCGAATGATTTGAGACGTCCAATTTTCTCATGGACCACACATGATGTACTGAAATGCTAATAATTGTTCAAATAGTAGTGGCCTTACTATTGGACTAAATGTCTTATGAAAGTCCACACCTTCTTTTTGCAACTAACCTTGCCTTATAGCGAACAATAGTACCGTCCAGGTTCTTTTTAATGCGAAGACCCGTTTATTTCCCAAAACATTTTTGCCATTTGGACATGGAACCCATGGCCGGTCCTGGCACAAGGCACACTAGGCCATTGCCTTGGGCCTCATAATTTTGAGCGGCCTCAAGAAAAAAAAAAGCCCCANTTAGAAACGATATTAATCTTGTTTGTTATAATCAAAACATTGAGAATGAAATCAACCATAGGTCAACATTCCCTACTCTACTGCCGACGTTTTGCGAACATAGACCTGTCGGTTGCTGACTTGCCGTACTGCTGCTTACAACCGATAAGCAGCTTTTTCTCAACTTTCCCTTTTTTTTTGGTGAATACATTTATGAATTTGAAGAAAACAACAAGAATTAAGAATATTAGCATTTCAATTTTCAGTTTTTCACCAATTAGTGGTAGGCTAACTCGTCTATGGCCTTTTACAATTTTACGAGGAGAGAAATATGAGTTGATGTGGCTTCGATTTGTGAATTATATTCTACACTAGTGAGTAGTGAGTAGCAATTAGTGAAAAGTGAAAACTATGGATGAATTTGTGATTTGTCAAGATATTAGATATTGCCTGTTGTCGGACTGGATAGTTGGAGTTAATGAGTGTTGGATTGTTGGACTGATTTTAAGTTAAATATTAATAGATGATATTGTTTTTACGATCACTGATTATCGACGATCAATGGTCAACAATTAACATTCGATCCGCCCGTGCTGGGTCCACCACTATTTATCTCTATCTCTACACATTAAAGAAAAGAAAAGATAGTAGATTTACTATTCATTCTTGAAACCTCCATTTCACACTTATACTAGTTTATTACTGTTCACAATCTCCTTTTTCTTCCTCTCAAATATTCGAGGAACCACTAATATATCTACAGAAAACCCTGACGGAATTGCCTACAAACCAAATCAAATCTTCAGAATATCATTTATCTCTTTTTGGTATTGTTGGTGACGAATTTCTTTTCTTACTGTTAATCGCTGGATTTTGTGTCAACTTCTTGTTCGAGTTAAAATTTGGGAACATTTCCACATGAACTGGACAACAAAATGGGATTTCTTGATGCGAAGTGGACTGTAGTGATCTGCGATTTTTTTCTGCCTTTGTTCGCATTTTTGTGATGCTTTCATAAAACCCATACAAAGTTGATTGTGTTGACTTCAAGTACCTTCGTCTCCTGTCTATCATTGTGTACGTTTTTCGAGTTCCGTACTTTTGTTCATGTATGTTTATCACTTTTCAGTTCCCATTTGTGTTCCTATAGATTTGTGTGATAGTTTCTTCAAAACTTGAAGAGGTTTTATATTTGTTTTGCTTTATGATGTATGGTCTTTTGATTTCTGAGTTAATTGTTTCAGCACACATCGAACTTTGAGTAGTGTCACGTTTTACTCAAATTACTTTGCACCGCATTACTCACCGAACTTTACACCGTTGCACTCCATTACTCACAAAGTTCATCCATAAGGATGGCAAAAAAATTCGATACTCGCGGGGACCCGCCCCATTCGGGGCGGGGATTACCCGCTTAATTGGG
>CAIGRF010394194.1:15645-31679 GCA_903798235.1 Fraxinus ornus | reverse complement strand
GAATTAAAAGAAAGTAAAAAAAAGTAAATAAATAAATAATAATAATAACTCCCCGTGCGCGCATCGGGAGTTAGCATCTCCCCGTGCGCGCACGGGGGATTGGGCTCTCCCGTGCGTGCATGGGAAGCGTAAGGAACTCCTCTTGAACGCATGGGGAATGACATTCATTCCCCTTTTTTTTTTTTCCCTCATGTCGCGCCCTCGAACCCGCGACCGACCGGGCAGGTCGATACCCGTCGGAGGCGTTGCCCCTGAACCCCCAGGAAGGGTGCTGCCCCCTTTACCCCCACGATCTGACCGGGCAAGTCGATCCTCGTTGGGGTCGTTGCATTTACTGGAATAATATAAATTGTCAAAATCTAACATTCAAGATATAATTCATAATAATTTAACATATTTAGCACCCTAACATTACCTTCAAAATAATTCAACCTAATGCACGGCCACAAAACTAGTAATGTTACAAGAAGCATACTTATCTTCCCCTTTGTCGTCCTTCTCTAGGATCTCCCACCACCCTTGCAGCACCCACCTGCCGCCATCCCATCACCACTGCAACCCCTAACCATCACCACAGAGGAATAAACCAATTCATACAATTCTATTTGCAGACCCGAAGACCGCTGCCGCTGCGACCACTGAGAAAATGGTCGATACTTACCTGAACCCCATAATTACCACACTCTCAGATCTTTGATCATAATTCACCACCTTTCCCCCGCATCCCATAACAAGCTTTCAAATCAAAACCCTTTCACAATGGACCAAGCAAAAACACTGGCAAAAGCTCTGGTCAAGAACTCAAATAACCCCACACTCGCATGGCAACTCTTCAAGCGTACTCTCTATAACAACTATAATAATGTATTGGTAAATGATGATGATTATGATGATCTCCACTCCTTCCAATATCCACTCCCTCTCATAATACGCATTCTTATTCGCGCCCACATGTTTACAGAAATTGACACTCTGCACAATCATCTCCTCCTCTCACAACCGCTAAAAACCCCACATAATTCTTTATATTGCATTGTCAAAATGTTGGCAAAGTCAGGTTACATTGACAAGGCCTTGTCTAATTTTCAATCTATTCGAGCCCATTTCCGGAATAACCCCCCTTCCTTATCCCTGTACAATCTTCTTATTGAAAGTTCTCTTAAACAGAATTATTCAGATATTGTGTCCTGGTTATATAAAGACATGATTTTTTCTTCAGTGAAGCTAGAAACTTACAGTTTCAATCTTTTGATTGGTGGGTTGTGTGATTCGGGTAGGTTAGCTGATGCCCAGAAACTGTTTGATAAAATGCACGACAAAGGTTGTGAACCTAATGAGTTCAGTTTTGGGATTTTGATTCGTGGGTATTGCAGACATCGACTTTTTTACAAGGGATTGGAGCTTTTGCATTTGATGAAGAAAATGGGTGTTTCTTCTAATATGGTGGTGTATAACACATTGATTGCGAGTTTCTGCAAGGAGGGTGAGAATGATGAAGCTGAGAGATTAGTGGAGAGAATGAAGGAGGATGGCCTTACTCCAGATGTTGTCACATTTAACATTAGGATTTCTGCTCTTTGTGACACTGGAAAGATTCTAGAAGCCTCGAGAATATTTAGGGACATGCAAATTGATGAGTTTGGATTGCGGAAACCTAATGAAGTGACATATAAATTGATGTTGGAGGGTTTTTGCAGGCAGGGGATGTTGGAGGAAGCAAAGACTTTATTTGAGTCCATGGAAAGAGATGGTCTTTTTCCGAATGTGGAGAGCTACAACATATGGCTGTTGGGTTTGGTGAAGAATGGAAAGCTTTTGGAGGCTCAGTCAGTCCTTAAAGATATGATGGACCGTGGTGTGGAGCCGAACTTATACTCATTCAATATTTTGATTGATGGGCTATGCAAGAATGATATGCTTGCTGATGCCAGAGCAGTTATAGGTTTGATGATCACGAGTGCAATTTCCCCAGATACAGTCACTTATAGCATTCTGCTTCATGGGTATTGCAGAAAAGGAAAGGTAATCGATGCCAATAAAGTTCTACATGATATGAAAAGGGCTGGATATTTTCCAAACACTTACACTTGCAATATACTGCTGCACAGTATGTGGAGAGAAGGTAAAATAGCCGAAGCAGAGATGTTACTGCAAAAGATGAATGAAACAGGGCATGGATTGGATCCTGTGAGCTGTAATATTGTGATTGATGGTCTGTGCAGAAATGGGAAGGTTGATAAAGCAGTTGAAATTGTGAGTGAAATGTGGACTCATGGAAGTGCTGCTCTTGGCAAATTGGGAAATTTATTTATTGGTCTAGTGGACGACAATGGGGAAAAATGCTTACCTGACTTGATCACTTATTCAACTGTTATTAATGGGTTATGCAAGGATGGAAGGCTTGATGAAGCTAAAAAGAAGTTTGTTGAGATGACGGGGAGAAACTTATGTCCTGATTCAATTATTTATGATATTTTTATACATAACTTGTGTAAGAGAGGAAAGATATCATCTGCATTTCAGGTTCTTAGAGACATGGAGAGAAAAGGTTGCAAAAAGAGCATACAAACTTATAATTCATTGATCCTCGGTTTGGGAAGTAAGAATCAAATATTTGAAATGTTTGGCTTGATGAATGAGATGAAAGAAAGAGGTGTTTCTCCTGATGTTTACACTTACAACAATGTTCTTCGCTGCCTATGTGAAGGAGGAAGAAGTGAAGAAGCTACTTCTCTTTTAGATGAGATGTTGCAAAATGGGATAACACCCAACATATATTCCTTTAAATTGTTAATAAAAACTTTCTGCAGGACTGGTGAGTTCAGACCAGCACAGGAGGCATTTGACATCGCCCTTAGTTTATATGGCCACAAAGAAGTACTTTATTGTCTAATGTTCAACGAATTGCTTGCCGGAGAGGAGATCTTGGAAGCTAAGCAATTGTTTGAATCTGCATTAGACAAATGTTTTGATTTGGGAAGCTTTCGTTACGGAGATCTCATAAATAGACTGTGTCGGGGAGAAAATATAGAATATGCTCTTGATATCATCGAGAAAATGGTGAAGAAAGGATTGAAGTTTGATCCTGCATCATTGATACCAGTGATTGATTGTTTAGGTGAAAGTGGAAATAAGCATGGGGTTGATGAACTAACAGAGAGGATGCTGTCGATGGCTTCAGAAAGTGAGATGGGGAATAAGATTTACCGGCATCATGGGCAGTTAATTAATGGGAAACAAAATAAATATGATGGAAGCAAGTGGCAAGCCATTCTGCAGAGGTATCGTACTGAAATGGATTCAGACTGGTTTTCTGATCTGATCTTAAAAGAAAGTTTATCCGTTATAATTTATACATGCCATGAGATGACACTTTATTTTTTCTGTGTTATCATTAAACTTCACTGTGTAAAAGGATATAATTTTTGTCTTCTCCAATAAATTCCTTCCAGTACACCTCTAGTAGTGCATTAACTATGTTAGTATGTTCTTCAACATTAAACAATTGCTGGCTTACCATAAAGAACCTAAATTATATTAGGCTCAACTGTTCCATAATTGTTAAAACACATTGTTGAGACTACTTAAGTCCTTTCTTGATTGTTACACGAACAATTTTCCTCATTTTCCCCTGTTCTTTTTTTTGTTACTATGTTGATGTTCTGTCCACCAGAGATGACGGCAGTGGAATAGCTGTGAAAACTCTGAAGCGTGTGCAGAAAGGCTGGGGTCAAGGAAGTTTATCGTATTTGCAAGCCAAGAAAAATGACTTTATTGATTATTGGGATGCCACTGCCTAAAAACTTCTATTACTCAAGGCACCCGCTCAAAGTTTCCTTAAGGTGAGGCAGTTGAATGGTAACACTGTCTCTTTCATAATGGGTGAAGGCATGACGCGTGATTTATTTTCTCTTCCCTGTAGTTGTGGCAAGCTTATGATTTTGATTCATTTTGGGGTCTCCTTCAGTCTACATTATCAGAGAAAACAAGTTCTGAAACAGCGGTCACGTGTGGACACCTTGGGCGCAAGTTTCGCTTTCGTTGTAAGCTGGTAACTCTCTCTCTCTCTCTCTCTCTACTATGTTTTTCTCGTCTTTCCCCGATCTATCTATGCTATTTAAAATTTATTTGTTAAGAGTGTAAACTTTATGTATAATTTATATATTATTTTGAACATGTGCAATTTTTTTGTTACAAGTACAAATATTAGGTGTAATTTCTATAATTTTTATAATGATTATGTGTAATTTGTTAAAATTTATTTAGAATTTTTTTTTTGTTTAATATATTGATTTGTAGGAAATTTTAAATTTGTTTGGTATTTTACTAAAGGCTTAATAGCACAAAACGTTCCTATGTTTGACACTTCTTGTGGAAGACGTCCATACGTTTCATTTTTTCGCATTTTCATCCTTATTTCAACGTTTCATTGCGAAAAACATCATTTTTAGAACAAAAAGTCCATACGTTTAACACTTCTTGTGGAAAACGTCCATACGTTTCATTTTTTTGCATTTTTTTCTTATTTCAACGTTTCATTGTGGAAAACATCATTGTCACCATTTTTTTAACGTAAAATGATCAATATACCCTTCCATTTAAATAAAATAAAAAAAAGAGAAGAAAAATAAAGAACAAATTGCAGTCTTACTCCTAAACTTTTTAAAAAATGCAAATGAGTCCAAAATTTATGAAAACTATAAAAATACAAAATAATATTTTCTATAAAAATTTCAAAGTGATCCTTTGTTAATTGCAAGCAAACCCCCAAAAATTTTGAAATTGCAAAGAAACCTCATAGTTGGGGACGAGAACTTTCTTTTCTAAACTTTTTATAAAAAATGCAAATGAGTCCAAAATTTATGAAAACTATAAAAATACAAAATAATATTTTCTATAAAAATTTCAGAGTGGTCCTTTGTTAATTGCAAGCAAACCCCCAAAAATTTTGAAATTGCAAAGAAAGCTCCCGTCTATAATAATGGGAGACAAATCCAACTCATTAATGTGGAAATTTTCCCTATTATAAATTTGGTACTTCAAACCCACCAAATTCGTGTAAAAGATGAAATTTGGCAGCAAAATCCCTATTTCTGTTTCTCAAATTTTGTGTTATACAATTTCAATCGCACCCTTTCTAATTTTCCCCATGTTTAATTAGATCTGCTCTCAGACCTCTCCACTCCAATTCATTAATTATACAATACCTATCAATTTTTGTAACTAAAATCATAAAACCCTCAATTTACAAGTGTAATCCAAAAGTTTATGTAAAATTATTAGTCGCGCTATGGGTACACTATGCCTTACCCTGAGCTTTACACGATTACGTGACAACAAGAATTTTAATTCAAATTAAAAAAAAAAGTCGACGGGTCAAAACTTGAACCGGCCCAATTAAAAATCAAATCTTCCCCTTTGACTTCATTTTCAATTTCCCCAAACCAGAGAACTCTCAAGAGGCGAAATCAATTCAAATCCACCAGCCACCGTCTTCACCCAACACGCTACCATCTTCACCGGAGTAAGAAGGTGGTAGAAATTTGTCCTTTATCATCCATCTCTTCCGTATATCTTTCGCAACGACGTTTCTATTTTCAATTTTCCCCAAATCGCACAAAACCCTTGGATGCGAAAAATTTCTTCGAAGTCCAGCACTCCTCCATCTCGAAACAGTAAGAAGCCGATGGACATTTCTACTTTCAAGCTCCATCCAAAGGTTATGTAACTCTGTTCCTTTTGTTATCCATTTTGCTCGAAGTTACTGTTTTGAAAAAAATAGAAGCGTTTGAAGATTGAACAGTGGGTTGTGGTGGTTGTTAATATGTCATTTTTTTTGCGTGCAGTATGCCAGGGAAGAACTCCGGTGTATGTCATAGTTGTCGTGAAACGGGTCACTTCTTCGCAGATTGCTTGAAAAAACGGCACTACCCTTGGTGTAAAGTTGGCTTTGTGAAGTGCTTTGAGGTCGAGAAGAATACGAAGAACAAGGGAAAAAAGTTCAATTGTTGCAGTGCTAAGTGCAAATATTGGGAATGGGTTGATAACGGAGAATCAAGTGGCGGATCAAGTAGTGTTATTGTGAACACGAATAATCATGCGGCGATCGAAGAAGATCAACACTTGTCCCGACTGTTCCAAACTTATCGGGTAAATGAAGACGAAAAGATTGAGATTCAATTGAGACATTAAGCACGGCCAACGAAAGTTCGGAAGTGCATAGGAAAGGAAAGGGACCGGCATGATTGGTAGTTATGTTGTGATGTATAGTATATGTTCTGTTATTTGTAGTTGGTGTTCAGTTGGGTGACTGTGATGTAGGCCGAGGATGTTGGTATGGAGAATGAGTACTTGGGTGATTGTAATTAGGTGACTGTAATGTAGGCAAATGTAATGAAGGCTCAGGTTGTGTGAAGTAATTGGGTGATTATAATGTTTGTTCACTACTTCTATCTGACTAATGACAATGTGATTGAAAGCATCTTGCACCTCATATTAACTCTTCTATGTTAGCTCAATTTATTGTCCCTAACTTAATAAAACGAACTGTAGAATTGATTTTACTTTGGCTGCTAATAAGTGAATGGGTGAACCGCTCAATCAATTACCATCGAAACAAAACACAAAATGACATAATTAAAGAACATACATTAGAGTAATGTCATACAGAAAATAAAATACCAATCATTAGAGTAATGTCTACAGAAAATAAAACACCAATCAAACTTGTAGACGATGTTGCTTCCATTGTTACACAAGAATTGGAGAAGATGCTTCCATTCCTAGTTCCATGATGCGGCAGCTTCCATTGTTACACAAAATGCTTCCACTTTGAAACTACGTACAATTGGTCATAGTTGATCACATGTTTATGCCACTTTGGTGAGGTACAGTTGGACAATAGTACGGCATTGTATTTCCTAATGTAAAAGAATAAGTTTATTAAGGAAAATATAGTATAACTTCAACGAAATTACAAAATGATTAACACATACCTTGATCATGTGCATGTACGATCGGCGCAACATCTCCCCATATAATTGGGCATGCCTTCCATCCCCTTTGCTTGGACGAAGTCGGACATGACTGCATAATCAACAGATAATAACTACTCATAAGCGCTGTAACTAAAAAAAATTAATTAAACTATTTGTACACCGTAATACCTTAGCTCTACTAGATGCTGCTTCCANGATGTTGGTATGGAGAATGAGTACTTGGGTGATTGTAATTAGGTGACTGCAATGTAGGCAAATGTAATGAAGGCTCAGGTTGTGTAAAGTAATTGGGTGATTATAATGTTTGTTCACTACTTCTATCTGACTAATGACAATGTGATTGAAAACATCTTGCACCTCATATTAACTCTTCTATGTTAGCTCAATTTATTGTCCCTAACTTAATAAAACGAACTGTAGAATTGATTTTACTTTGGCTGCTAATAACTGAATGGGAGAACCGCTCAATCAATTACCATCGAAACAAAACACAAAATGACATAATTAAAGAACATACATTAGAGTAATGTCATACAGAAAATAAAATACCAATCATTAGAGTAATGTCTACAGAAAATAAAACACCAATCAAACTTGTAGATGATGTTGCTTCCATTGTTACACAAGAATTGGAGAAGATGCTTCCATTCCTAGTTCCATGATGCGGCAGCTTCCATTGTTACACAAAATGCTTCCACTTTGAAACTACGTACAATTGGTTATCATAGTTGATCACATGTTTATGCCACTTTGGTGAGGTACAGTTGGACAATAGTACGGCATTGTATTTCCTAATGTAAAAGAACAAGTTTATTAAGGAAAATATAGTATAACTTCAACGAAATTCCAAAATGATTAACACATACCTTGATCATGTGCATGTACGATCGGCGCAACATCTCCCCATATAATTGGGCATGCCTTCCATCCCCTTTGCTTGGACGAAGTCGGACATGACTGCATAATCAACAGATAATAACTACTCATAAGCGCTGTAACTAAAAAAAATTAATTAAACTATTTGTACACCGTAATACCTTAGCTCTACTAGATGCTGCTTCCAAGGGGCTTTTATTTCGAAGTTTTTTCGGCGTACGTTTTCTCTTTGAGCTACTAACATCTCTCCTCCATCTCCGTAATATATAGGTGTTCGACAATGCAGTGACGTTACGGATAAGTACAACAATCGTGTGCCTGTAAATTATACCGCGAAACTCGAACAAGTGGCAGCTGCAAACAATTTCACACCTCTGTCTTTCAAATGTCACGAAAAACTTCTGTTTCTTAACTTCATTGTCAAGTATGACATCCTCCAATACCTCGTAGGTTGTCCCGGAAAAGCTCTCATACGAAGATATGAGGTCGCAATAAACCTTACCAATGAATTCATCCTGAACTTCCCGAAATTTTGAGATGGTATAAACTCTTTGAAACTGTTTCTCCAACTCGTACTTCGTTGCCGATGGTACCATTTGTGAGTATGATTTAAAATCTGCTTGAAACTCCTTCTCTATCCTCAATGCTCTCTCGTATTGTTCAACAAATTGTTTCAACGACGTCTTGGGTGCACATAACCATCGAAAAACGCATTCATACTCTCACTTCGCTGAGTTGTTGACATTCCCGCCCAGAAGCTGCTTTTTAAAAAGCAAGGTACTCAACGACCTCTGTTGGCATACATTCCCGACAACCACTCATTATCATCCAATGAATATCTGTTTATCATTGCTCTCCAACCTACTTTGAATTCGTCAACAGTTTGAGAATCATATACTAGTACATGTATAGCATAAAATATCTCATTTTTATCGACATTGTATCCAAACTTCTTTGGCAACTTCTTTAATATGCGCCATAAGCACCATCTGAATTGCATTCTGTATGGCCCTGTCTTGATCAGTAATAATCTCAGTAGGAGCTTGGCCATGCATACATTGAAGCCAAGTCTTGAAAAACCATACAAATGTTTCTGTATTTTCATTCGACACCAACCCACAACCAAGTATTATTGATTGTACATGATGATTAACTCTAACAAAAGGAGCAAACGGCATATCGTACTTATTAGTTAGGTACGTTGTATCAAATGTAACATCATCGAACATTTTATATGCTTGCCACTTCTATTGTCTGCCCAAAAAATATTTTTCAGTCGCAACTCTTCAACTAAATCCATACTGAAGTAAAAACCTGAGCACTTTGCTTGCATGGTCGAAAAATAGGCTTGTATTGCTGCGACATCTCCTTCCCAAGTCGTAACCGTCTCACTTGTTCAACATAGTTTTGACAATCTTTTTTCATGCACGTCATATTCTCATACTCCCTGCCTCTACCACTACGGAGTTGTAACTTTTGTGTAATGGAATCCCTGCTATATCGTTTACTTCAAGCCGTCGTTTCACATGGGCACTCAATTCTCGGTTGCAACGATACAACCTGGACTTCGAAGGATTGTGATTGTGATTGTGAATGAGATTGACGTGTTAATTTTCCAGATTCCACATGCATCTGCAGATGCAGTGATCCTTGCTTTGCAGCCTGTCTGAATGGTAGCTTGCGGCTTCAATGAACCGCTCGTACTACGATTCCTTCCACCTTCACGGCTACATGTAAACACAACATATCTCACAATTCCATCATCATCTTTTTGCGAATTTCTTTTTCCAATTGGAAATCCTACGTCATACGCATATCGTTTGTAAAACTTATATATTTCCTTTTCATCGTTGAACTTTATACCCACCTCGGGCACAATCACACTGTCTACTCCTACAATTCCATCATCCACGAAGTTCACACTATTTAAAAAGTTGTCATTTTCGAACGCTAATAGAATAGCGTCATCCACCTCCTCCAAAATTTCCTTGCTTGCATTTAAAAAACGGATCGCAGGGTTAAGCTTTCCCCTCTTTCTCCAAGTTCAGTGAAACAAAAAATTCTTTCATCACTCGGCATTTAACAGAATACACAGTAAACGAAAAATTATCTCGATCCATTTCAGCTTTCCCCAAGTTCAATTCAACAGATTTAAGCTTTCCCCTAATTGTGTTAAATGCCGAGTGCTGAACAATTTCACAAACATACAGTACCCAAAAAATTAGGGTTCAATATTTAAACTCCCCCCTATTTCAAGTAATTTTAGTTTAATAGTAGTAAGTGGGTATATTTCACAAGAAATTGATGAAGGGAAATACCTTTTCCGCCATCTACTCGAATCAATGAACGGGTGAAGACGAAGACTGCTTCAAGTTGGAACCAGTGTAGACGGCGACAAAATTGGTTCGTAGATTTCAATTTTTGGTGTCGAGAAGAAATTCGCGGGCTTCCATTTTTCATCTCCTCACAGCGGGTTTTAATTGCCTACGTTTTCCTCACTCCATTACCCGGCCCAATAACTCAAGTGGCAAATTTTCAAATATTTTTCTTTTTTTTTTTTATTTAAAATCCACCTTTCCACGTCACAGTGTAAAGAAGCAGGTAAAGACAAAGGTACAAGTAGCATTTTTTTAAAATTATAGTAGAGTGAAAGAACTGAGGGTTTCTTTGGTGCTATGGCTGATGCGTTGTCTTTGATTCCAACAGCGGTTCTTCGTAACCTCTCCGATAAGCTCTAAGAAAAGTGGAAAAATGCGGCTCTTAAGGTCTTGATTGTACATATATGTATTTTTGTTTTATCGGTTCTTGGAATAATTTTTTGATTTTTTGTGTAATTGTTGGGTTTCCTAGGTTGGTGAGTTCTAGGTGGAAGGGAGGTTTCTTTGCAATTTCAAAATTTTTGGGGGTTTGCTTGCAATTAACAAAGGATCACTTTGAAATTTTTATAGAAAATATTATTTTGTATTTTTATAGTTTTCATAAATTTTGGACTCATGTGCATTTTTAAAAAGTTTAGGAGTAAGACTGCTATTTGTTCTTTATTTTTCTTCTCTTTTGTTTTTGTTTTGTTTAAATAGAAGGGTATATTGGTCATTTTACGTTAAAAAAATGGTGACGAGGATGTTTTCCACAATGAAATGTTGAAATAAGGACAAAAATAAAAATAAAATGAAACGTATGGACGTATTCCACAAAAAAGTGTCAAACGTATGGACGTTTTGTTCTGAAAAGGATGTTTTTCGCAATGAAACGTTGAAATAAGGACGAAAATGCAAAAAATGAAACGTAGAGACGTTTTTCACAAGAAGTGTCAAACGTAGGGACGTTTTGTGCTATTAAGCCTTTTACTAAATTAATAAGGAATTTTTTTTTTCCAATTAAATGTTCCATCAAATGCAGATTTCAACTTCCCATAAAAGCTGAAATTAAAGCTTTTTAGAAATGCTCAAAATTTGAGCTTCTCTAAAAAAACTTTAAAAGCACTTTTGCTATCGAAGAAGTGCTTTCGAACCTCCTTCCAAACACATTCTTGATGCTGGGTATTCCAGTATATCTTGTCTTTGAAATCTTGTTCTGTTAGCATGCTCCAGATCAGCCTAATATTACAGTTGCAATTTTTGATACTTAAGACTGAGGCCGGTTTCGTTTTCCAAGCTTTGAAACAGTATTGTTGCACTGAGATATGGCTTCCTCTTTTTGTTTTGCTATGAAAAACTCAGTCAAGATTTGGAAGCTATCTAATATGATGTAATGCTTCAGACCAGCCTACAATTGGTCCTGAAACGTTAAAATTTTTGGATATCCTTAGAAGGCAGAGTTTTGTAGCTTTGACGCAATGATGGTGAGCTGATGGTTTTTATCTTCATTCACTTCTATTTGGCTATGACAAGCTTTTGATCTTAAATTATTTTTTTATTTATTTCTCCAGCATTGAGGATTTCTGCCACCTCTTAAGTCGAGTATCTATTTTCTCTTCTATCTGTCCAAAATTTGCTGCTTATGTCAACTTCCTGGTACTTGTTCTTCCTTTATATAATAAGTCGAAAGAGTTTTCGTTTTGTATAAATTCTATCCAAAATCGGTCTCTATCTTCTTGATAAAGTGAATGAAAAAGAAAAATTATTGGGTGGCTAAATATGTTGTTTACCTGTGAAGATATAATTGTTTCTGTTCTCAGAGAGATCTTTTTATATTGTCACATTCTTGTAAAAACTTCTCTGTAGTATTGGTATGCAACACCTTTGGTTGTAATCCTAAATTTTATGTTCTGCTCAGAACTTCAGTTTCTTTACATTATGTCTGTAACTGTGCTAGAGTACAAATCATTTAGAACTTTCATGGATACATAATTGCACATTATTTATCTTTCAGAGAAAAGAATATGAAAATCGAGCAGAATATGAACAACTCATCAACTCGGCATGTATATATGTATACAAGAAGGTCTAAACTATATGCTAACAAAATTAAGTTGCAATTACTATGTCAATATGTACAAGTGATAATATTGTTACAGTAGTAGTCTTATACATAATTTTGAGAAGGGAGTTGAGGGATCATCATGAACATAAAATACATCACTGCCATCATCGTCCAGGCGCCTCAAGAATTAAAAAAAAAGGAGCACTAAGTAATAACATCAGAATTTTCAGCTAAGCAATCTTTTGCGATGTTTCTGGCTTTGAAGTGAAAGTCTAATTCAATTTTTTTCTTCCCATGGTAGTAGTAGATTATGTCCTTAGAATGGTCCGCCATTACTACCAAATGAACTTCCGAGCCTTGGGTGATAAGATTGATTGATAGAAAGTTTAATTGTGTGCCTCCTGGATGATTTGTGTATGTCTATACATTCTTCAAGATCTGCGTTGCAGGTTAAAAGCACCCACTCAGATTCGTCGTCCAAATATTTTTGACTACCTTACTGACATCATCTATATTGTAACGCCTTAAAATTTCCCGCCGTAGATCTTTAAAACCCCAGTTTGGTTGTAGACTGAGCCGGATCTTTTCTTCCCCAAAATTGGCATTTACTCTAAAATTACACGCATCACGAAAAATATGGCTCCTACTCTTTGGCAGGGGAGGTGGAGCCTCAATTGAAGCATGCTCACTGATTATCTTTTTGGCTTTGGGATCTAATCAGAGGCTTCGTTTCATCTTGGCCCAAGTCGAGCAATTCTACATCACTCCGTACTCTCTTTAGCATCCCTCCAGTCTGTTGGGCTAATAAGGCATCTCCATTGCTGGAGACATTGACAGGGAATGATGATTGCTTCACACTTGTAGAACAGCAAAAACTTGAACTGGAGCTATGACTACCAGAGGAAGAAGGTGATTTTGAAGCAGTGTTTCCTGGGCTTAATAGGCTGCCTTCGGGTTGTGCATTCAGCTGTTGTAAATGATCGGTCAACTTGGATGTGGATAAGTGGCTGCTTTCCAGTAAATTTGGAGATACAAGTTCTGGGATGTCTTCGTAGAAAGAACTGAGCTGAATAGAACCATCAGCACCCTGGACTGAATCTATTACAAGTTGAAGTTTCCTCAAAGAGTGACCAACTTTATTGATCTTTCGAGAGGGCCACCTTGTGATTCCATGCTGTCTGCATATTCTTTTCAAAGTTGTGGGACACACTGTAAGAAGAACAAAATAATCATTTACAATGAGATGGAGATACCTCTGCAACAAGTGATGTAAGAATCCTGTTAAATTTTGGGCTTGCACAACTTTATAATTTACAAATTCTCATCGAAGGACACAATACTTCTGTTAGACTGCTAATATGCCTGTGAATACAGGGGCTTACTAGCTGAATATTCTACTCAGATAATGCATCTGAAAGCTCAAAATGGAGTGATAAAAGCAAAATTTACCAGCAAAACTAAAGTTCTAATTTATTCACGAGGCTCGTTAAAGAAATGAAAAGTGGAACTTGAAATGAAGGAAAGTAACCATTTCAGAAAGCATTTTTGGTGAAAATATATCTGTGCCAGTTGGGAATTGCGAGAAGCAAATTTCAACTTTATCCTACACTTTGAAAACCCCAAAAATATTTTGACTGAACTCAGAGAATCAGGGTTCAGTAACAATTTGAGGGTTTCTTGGAATTTATCTAGACTAAGTAGACTCTTTGTATTGAACAAGGGAGAGAGTCAAATGACTTGTCATATTGAAATAATAATTGATATTGAAATTCATTTTATTTACTTGTGATGGTGTTATCATACCCCCAATATTCTTGGCAGCATCTTTTAGACTCCCACCAAAGTATTGTCGAAGTACTTGCAAGCTAATAGTATTCTCAGTCTTGGTCCACTTCCTTTCACTTGTTCTTTTNTCTTCTCTTTAGCTTCTTAATTATAATTAACCCTAAATTCTCAATCGTCCTGCATCACCACTTCCTTTCACTTGTTCTTTTAGAACCTGAAGACACATGCTCCCTAACAAAAGAGAAGTCTCTAGTACCCTCGACAGTTCCTTTGTATACAGAATCTTGCTGGATGTTATTCTCTGAAGATACCGGCACCATGCTGGAGTTATCCCATTGGGTTGTCACTTGGAACTCTTCTGCTGACTCTTCGTGAGATCCCAAAGAAACAGTTTTTGGAAATGAAGTATCGATGGCCGACTCCTCATCCATACAACTCGTAAACTCTGGCATGTTTGTTTTATGACAGAGGACAATGAGTTGAGCATCTCCATCTGCTCTTCAGAATCTTTGCAATCTGATGGCAAGAAAAATTCCAAAACAGAATCAGATGGTCCAATGTATGTACTCTTGAGGCATATTGCATCAGCAGAGCACCAGTAGAACATCCTTGCATGATGGGAGAGCGGATATTCTGTCTTGCAGAAAATTGATATGTCCTCGGCAAAACATGGTTGATTTGTCACGAATGCTTTCCCAACCATGCCTTTGCCTTTAAGTAAGTGATGCTCAGAGCATGCCTCATAAAAGCCAACAACTTGTGGATCAGCAATGACTATAGTTCTTGTCAGAGTGCTGGCACCCGCTTTTACCCTGTTGAATACATGGAGGCCAAGCCTATGCCAAAGGCAATTTATGTGTGGTGCAGACACATTTCAGGACATCTTTAATCTCTGCCAAGGCAGCTTGGTATGGCTCGTTGCAATCCTGATACAAAATCAGACCTAAACTATTAGGAACTACTGTACAAGGGTAGATGATATAATAATCGTAGTGTGTAAAGATTTTGACTACCATTGCTTTTAGTGAACTCGGGATTTCAGAACTCTTTAGATCAACAGCCTGCAAGAGAAATTTTAGTTAGAAATAGAGAAATTATGGCCTTCAATTTAGTACATGATAATAAGCCGAACTGGGAAGCAAACTCGTCATTATATAAAGGGTCGGGGATGTATTACCTTACCTCCACAAATACAAAGAGGAAAAGAAGCACAAGATATGTTTTGGCTTTCTAGGATCTCTCTTACGAATCTCAGTTGAGAAAATTTAAGAACAAGCCTTATCATGACTTATTGAATGACCTCGTAAATTATTTATTTAATTTTTTTCTACAGCACATGTATATATCTGATACATGTACAATTTTCCTTGCCTGTCCTGATATGGTATTGAACCACCTCATCAAAAATCTTAAATCGGTAAGAAGGGAGCATATTATTTTTTGAACTTGTGTATTCAACATAACCCATAGGCAGAAAACAAGCTGCTTAAAGTTTGATCTTATTGTGCCATATATATATTAGAGTGACACTACAAATTATGCCCAGGTTTTGTTGAGGACCATGATTGAAGCTTCAATCAAGTTTAATCAGTTTTTTTCTCTTCATGATTTGATCAGAAAATAAATCTGAAAAACAAGTTACAACAAGAAGAAGAGAAGACCTGCAGAGCTTGGCAGAAGTTTTCAAGTTCAAGGACTTTCTGACTTGTTGTCAGAAGCAGGGGCGGACCCAGCACCTGGCCAGCCCCCGCGGCCGCCCGTACTGGGTCCGTTGGAAGCTCCAGTAGACTCGCCGTCCGCCGGGAGAAAGAAGAGGAAGAAGCTGCTGTGCGTGCCATCTGCCTATAAGTTTTTTCCTTTGCCCCTTTTCTATTCTTTTAATTGTTTGGGCCTAATTAATGAGCCCAATCCTAAAATCCACTAATCAAATAGAAAGTCCAATACCAAATCCAA
>CAIGRF010394194.1:0-12630 GCA_903798235.1 Fraxinus ornus | reverse complement strand
TTGGAAGTGTCTTCATATGAGTTTTCATTCTTATCTCTTACCCTTGGCTCTTCCTCAATATAAAAGTACTTTTGCAATTGTTCCAAAGAGTAATTCTCGGAACTATGCATAATCTTCTTCCGACATCCTTTCCAAGTTCCTCGAGAGTTATACAATAATTGCTCCCACTTGAAAAGTTTTCGAAATCTCTATTTTGACCGCCTTAAACTTATTGTCAAGAACTTGCAACTCATGAATTTGTGGAAGAAGGTGAATGTTATCAATAAATCTGAAATCAAAATATCTTGAATTTAAGAACTTTTTGGTACCTTCTTCTTCAACTTTGTATTTACTTTCAAAAGCATTCCAAATTTCCTTTGTGCAAGAAGTGTTAGTGTGTGGATCATACAACCAATCGGATAGAGCGCTGAGAATATGGCCACAACATATAAGTTCATCTTCTTGACATTTTTATTTTTCGTCTCTCACGACATCTATTTTTCCATTTGTTGGTTCCGATAACAGTGCCAAATCTGGATCAAGGATGTATAATATCTTCAACGTCGTTGGAAGAAACTTCAATTTATCTTGCCATCTCGTGAAGTTGGTACCATCAAAGCGATCCAAATGAACAATGTATTGATTCATTAACTTGATTGTCATCATAGTGCTTTCATTCTCCATTGAAAATATCTTTTGAGATTGTTGGAAAATAATGTTTGTACAAAGAGGAATGGAGAAGAAACAAATAACAAATGATCAAGAAATTGCAAAGAAGAATCAAAGGCTTAAACACGTAATCATTGTCCTCAAACAATATTTACCCCATATCGGATTGAATTTGGTGTTTAAAGGGATCTTAGCAAATGGTTTGCAGGATTTATGAAGCCTTGAAAATGATTAACACTTACGTACTAAGTATAATCCTCCAAAACTTGAGAATACAAAATGAATATGAAGAGAATGAATTTCAATACTTTTTGGAATGAGGGAATAATATCAAGTGTTTCTCTATGTTTTTTCAATCTCTTTCATTGATCATTAACAACCTACTTATAGCCATCATGCAAGGCTACACGAAGTAGTGCCAAAAACACTTGAAAAGCCACTAGAAATTCAAACAAAACGGGCCTCTAACGACTATATTGTTGTTCTATGTGACCACATAGAACAAACTTATGCGGTCGCATAGAACAACCAATTGCAGGGCCTTTAAACCCTGCAAAGACCTATGTAACTGCAAGCCATCCTGGCCTATGCGATCGCATATGCCAATTTTTAGGCCACATGTTCCATTTTTAATTTCACATTCTTTTATTGATTTTTGAACAACCATACAACAAAATTTCCATGTCATAAACTCAGGATGAATAATGTTAGATGTACACCCCATGACATCTTTGTTGACATCCTCCCTATGTCAAAGAGATTTGTGTGGTGATGAGATAGATAGATTCAAAATCAATGGTTTTGATGGAACCATGTGAAAGATTGTCAACAAAGATGTAAAAGAAAGTGTATATGGAACATGATTGACTCAGATGTAAACAAATCATGTTTTGATTTCATGCTTATTAACTTATTTATTGTTTGTGAAAAAGATTCCATCTATATTGTTAAGTTTCTATTTACGTGGAAGACCATGTGGGTGTCAGTTCAGTAAAATGTCATATAAGTATAGTTAATTCTGAGGCAATAAGTCCATATTCCATTGCCTCGTTAATATCTCTCTGAATCGATGAGGCCACATTTTATCATCTCTTTTCCAAGAGATCACATGACTCATAATCCTTAGCCACGCAATGTGGGTATTCTGAGTCCGAGGTAATTGAGATCTGATCCGTGATGCTTTGTGCAAGTGACGATTGTAACATATGGATACAAGTGTGATGTGACTGATAATCTTATGCACTGATTGGCTATTAGTTAAATCTCTTTTTCCAATCTAGAATTATGTGCAGTGTCTTAGACCTATTGAAGTCTAGAATAGGATAGTGTGGAGTTATCACATGTTCCATATTCCATTGCCTCGTTAATATCTCTCTGAATCGTTGAGGCCACATTTTATCATCTCTCTTTTCCAAGAGATCACGTGACTCAAAATTCTTAGCCACGCAATGTGGGTCTTCTAAGTCCGGGGTAATTGAGATTGATCCGTGATGATTTGTGCAAGTGGCGATTGTAACATATGGATACAAGCATGATGTAATTGATAGGATGTCTCATGCAATGATTGGCCGTTAGTCAAATCTCATTTTCCCGTCTAGAATCATGTACGCTGTCTTGACCTATTGATGTCTAGAATAGGATAGTCTGGAGATACCACATGTTCCATATTCCATTGCCTCGTTCATATCTATCTGAATCGTTGAGGCCGCATTTTATCATCTATCTTTTCTAAGAGATCACATGACTTAAAATCCTTACCCACGCAATGTGGGTCTTCTGAGTCCGAGGTAATTGAGATCTGATTCATGATGCTTTGTGCAAGTAGCAATTGTAACATATGGATACAAGCATGATGTGATTGATAGGATGTCTCATGCAATGATTGGCTATTAGTCAAATCTCTTTTTCCCGTCTAGAATCATGTGCCAACTCTTAGACCTATTGATGTCTAGAATAGGATAGTCTGGAGTCATCACATGTTCCATATTCCATTGCCTTGTTAATATCTCTATGAATCGTTGAGGCCACATTTTATCATCTCTCTTTTCCAAGAGATCACATGACTCATAATCCTTAGCCATGCAATGTGGGTCTTCTGAGTTCGAGGTAATTGAGATCTGATTCGTGATGCTTTGTGCAAGTGATGATTGTAACATATGGATACAAGTGTTATGTTACTGACATGATGTCTCATGCAATGATTGGCTGTTAGTCAAATCTCTTTTTCCCTTCTAGAATTATGTGCGGTGTCTTAGTCTTATTAATGTCTAGAATATGATAGTGTGGAGTCATCACATGTCAAACATTTGAAAAACCCATTTAGCCTTTGTATGGCTCCCATTTTTCTATAAACTCATTTTTTTTTCCAAAATTCATTTTCAATCATGCATTCTCCAATAAAATAATTTTACATGTAAATCGAGATTTTTTTCCTTTTTTTTACTACACATTCTCCAAAAAATCACTATTCAAGAATACGTTTTCCTTTGAAAATGGGGCTCAAACAAAGGCTTATTTTCCATATTATTACTCACACTTAGTGATTTGAAAAAGGTAATTGACAATTGGTATTCTCACTTTCTAAATATAAACTCTAACTCCCAGTTTGCTTCTTCTTTAGCATTACTATCGTACTCAAATATAGTGTCAAAATGCGCACAATCACGACCTCCTTGGAATTTTTTGTGCTCAGAGAGCCTACGATCTTGTGCCCCTTATGTGTGCATTCTATCCTCTAAATGTGTAGGTAACATATACTCGTAGAGAAGTGGAGATTGGATATGTTGATGCACTAGGTCCTAATTAGATTTGGAGATCAACATATACGAATTTGTGTTTATTGACCTCAAGATTCCCACACAATTCTCTCTTATTCAACTTAACTCTTTAACTTTGGTTAAACTTCTTGGGTTAGTTTCTCTTTATTTCTTCTCCTTTTTCATGTTAGTTTCTCACAAAAGAAATGGAGACCAATGAAATTCTAGTCGGGGAAGTCATTTAGTGTTACTCATGGTGTAATGTAGCATAGTGGAAGCGATAAGATAATTGATGATCCATCTATTAAAGTTCTATTGATTCCACACGAATATCGGAACACGATCACCTTCTAGTTTCCGCTGATTCCTAAACATATCATAAATCTAGGCATCAAACTCTATTATTCTTGCATGGATAAGAGAATTGAACTCTTTGATTTTTTAAATATCAAATACGAGAATTTAAAAAATTGGAGAAATCTCAACAATTCAAATTCCACTTCCATTAATTGTCGTAAGGCTTACAACTCGTATTTAAAGCAATAAATAAAATATCGATAATAATTAAACTCCTAAATAAAAACTAACTCTAGATACTGATAAAATTAAAGATAATGATTACTTCTAAATGGAATTAAAATCCTAATCTAATTAGAATTATGAAAATTAACACTCTTCATTCTTATTAAATACTAAACTAATTATAAGTTAAAATACAATACAAAGATTAAATTAAATTAAATTCATCCATATTCAATTTTCATCGTTCTCCTCCGATTGACGAAAACTTGTCCTCAAATCTTGTACCATGTTATCATCCAAAGTCTTGTAATAATGGTAATTTAGTTGTTAGCTTTGCAGGGCATACAAAAGAAAACTCTTTCAATAAGATCCACAAACTCTCTGGTGGGACACTTAAAACCAACCATGATTTATTTAGACCACCTATAAGAGATATTGATATCAAGCTCTTATTAACCTATTACAAGACAAAAACTAGTCAGATTCAAGATTCAATAATTTTAGAGAATCCTGAAATTTATTCGAAGGTATTATCTTTGTGCATGCATCAACTAGATTAACCTTAGTAGGTATTTTAACAAGTTTTATATCACTTTTTTCAATTATATTCTTAATGAAATGAAACTTAACATCTATGTGTTTAGTTTTATCATGAAACATAGGGTTTTTACTCAAGAAAATATCACTTTGATTATCTGAACAAAGCTCCACCTTATTTTTTACAAATCCTAATTCATTTAATAATCCTTTCAACCAAATACCTTCTTTTGCAGCTTCTGTAACAGCAATATATTCAGCTTCGATAGAAGATAGATCAAATAATTTTTGAAGCTGAGATTTCCATCTAATGCATGTATTATTTATCACATAAAAATTTGCAGAAGTAGATTTTCTGTTATCAGAATTTTCAGCAAAATCAGAATCAACATATCATTTCAAAATAAGACCATTTTTATCAGTTTTAAACATAAGTCCTAATTTTTGAGTACCATTTATATATCTAATTAAATGTTTCATAGCTTCCCAATGAAGCTAACCTGGATTACTCATAAATCTGCTCACAACACTTATAGCAAAAGCAATAGTAGGTCTAGAGCATACCATAATATACATAACAAAACCTACTGCATTAGCATAAGGCACATTAGCCATTCGATTGAACTCATCTTCAGTTTTTGGTGAATGATTAGTGGATAACTTCACACAGACATATAAAGGCAAACAAACAGGTTTGGATTCAAGAAGTGAAAATCTTTTAATAACCCTTTCAATGTAAGTTTCTTGTGTTAAAAAGAATTTTGCATTTGTTTTATTTTTCTTATTGCCATTCCTAGTATCCTTCTAGCAGGCCTTAAATCCTTCATTTCTAATTCAGATTTAAGTTTCTCTTTCAGAACATTAACAACAACTTTATCATGACCAGTTATAACCATATCATCATGTATAAGCCAATAGAAAAATTTAGAATTTTCAGCACATTTAAAGTAGAAACAATGATCATAATCTGATTCTAAAAACCAAGACTTTTTATAAAAAGTCAAACCACCTATACCATTGCCTAGGAGCTTGTTTCAGACCATACAAATATTTTTCAAAAGGCACACTAAGTTTTTTTTCTCTTGCTTTCAAAACCTTTTGCTTAGGTCATGAATATAGTCTCATCTAGAGTACCATAAAGAAAGGCTGTGTTAACATCAAATTGTTCTAATTCTAAATCAAATGTGCTACTAAAGCAAACAAGACTCTGATAGAAGTGTATTTACACAACAGGTGAAAATATGTTAGTATAGTATATTCTTTCTCTTTGTGTAAAACCCTTAGCTATTAGTCTTGCCTTATATTCTTTATCACTAGATTTCATTTCACCTTCCTTAATTTTGTAAACCTATTTTAGTTAACCAATTTGCAATCATCAGGTTTTTCTACAAGATTCCAAGTCTGGTTCTTATATAAAAAATTCATTTTCTCTTGCAATGCGACAAATCATCTAACAGAATCTTTACAGGATACTACCTCTTCATAAGAGATTCGTTCAAAATTTCAGGTTCATATTGTTCACACACATTATTTGTATACAAAAACCTAGAGGGAAGCCTTATTTGTCTTCTCTTTCTATCCTTAGCAAGTTGGTAATCTTGTAAATTAAAACCAATATAAAAAACTTGATCATCTCTCAAGTTATGATCAGTTATAGTTTGTGATTCTTCATGAGGTTTCTCCACTTGAATCTGAACATCAATATCAACCTCGGTTGACATAAAGTCCTTTTCAGTCAGTTCCTCTCTATTATCATCACTAAGACAAGGAAAGTGCTCTTCATTAAAAATAACCGACCAACTTGTTATAATTCTGAATCCTCAAATTTCTTTTATCCATAACCTATAGCCTTTAACTCCTTCTCTATAACCAAGAAAGACACATTTCAGAGATCTAGGCTCAAGCTTAGACCTGGCTTGGTGTGCATAGGCTACACAACCAAAGGTTCTAAGGTTAGAGTAGTTTGGAATAGTTCCAATCCATATCTTCTTAGGTATTTGATAATCTATGGAATTGGAATGACTTCTATTGATAAGATACCAAGAAGTCTTAATAGCTTCTCCCCAAAATATCTTTGGTAAACCAGAGCTTATCAACATGCATCTGGTTCTTTCAAGGATAGTTCTATTCATTCTTTCAGCAATTCCATTTTGCTGGGGAGTATAGACTCAGTTCTGTGCCTCTGTATCCCATGGTTATTATAGAACTGATCAAATTCAACATTACAGAATTCAAGGCCATTATATGTTCTTGATGCATTTATCTTCTTATCAGTTTGATTCTCAATTAATATCTTCCAGTTTTTGAAGGTTATAAAAGTATCAGATTTATTCTTCAATAAAAGGATCCAAGTTTTCCTAGAGAAATCATTTATAATAAGAAGATAATATCTATAGCCAAAGGCTGTAGATACAGGTACAGGGCCTCATAGATATCACTATGTATATAATCAAGTATATTTAGTGATTTATGAACCCCTGCCTTAAATAGCAACTTATTTTGTTTCCCAAGGATACAATGTTCACAAAATGTCAAATACTCCTTCTTTTGAAAGAAGTTTTAGGCCTTTTACCTAGTATCCTATGCTATAATTCTAATTTGTCAGATTGAGACACTAAGCTCACAGTATTATTAGGGAAGACACATTCATCATTTATCACAAGTTACCATTATATTTTGGTGCACTAACAATGAGATTATGATCTCTGATTATATTTGTAAAGCCATTTCTAATTTCAATTTGACAATTTTCATAATCTAAAACACCTAAGGATATAAGGTTTCTTTTCAAGGCAGGATCATATCTAGTATGTTTCAGAAGTATTAATTGATTATTTTCAAGTTTAAAAACAATATTCCTAACGCCTTTAACTTCACAAAGTTCATTATTTCCTAGCTTTACAAAACCTTCACTTAGGTTAGAAAAATCAGAGAACCATTTGAGATTGGGGCTCATATGAAAAGAACATCCTGAATCAAGAAACCAATCTTGATTTGTTCTTTCATAAGAGGAGACATAAGCTACACCAATATTAGCTCCTGCTTCTTTATAAGAAGGAACAATAGCTGAAGAGTTATTGCCTTGATTGGAATCATTCCTTTTATCATTGCCTTTTAAGACAATCTTTTATAAGGTGACCTATTTTTCCACAATAATAGCATTTTTTTATTCTTGTCATTAGCTTATAAGTTTTCTTGTCCTTTCCTTTGTTATTTCCTCATTTCTTCTTAGCGAAATTCCTGTTTTTATTCTGACTGGCCTGACTGAAATTGCTAAGACCTTTAGATTGATGTTTAGGATTGGATTCAGATTTCTCAATATGAAGAAATTCTCTATGCTCTGATTTTGATTCCAGTTCTCTATTATTTAGGTAAGTATGAATTATCTAAATATCTTTATATCTATCACCTAAAGCGTTAAGTAGACCAACTACTTTCTGATTACTTGAGATTTTCTCACCACGGTTTAGAAGATCTTGAGTGGTCTTATTAAACTTCTCCATATTCTCCTAAGTCAGCATTAGGATCAACCTTATGGCTAAAAAAAATGTTTCCACAAAAAAACGTTTGTTTGGTAAAGTCTTAGTCATATACAGTTTTTCTAAGGCAACCTATAACTCAGCAGCAGTTTTAGTATCTCCTACCTTTCTGATTACAGAGTCAAATAAATGAAGGAACAATGTGCTCTAAGCTAATTCATCTTGTTTAATTTTCCTTTCAAGTAGAGTATTTTCTGTCCAAGATTCATCTATAGCTTTAGCACATTTTAGTTGCAACATAAGTGCTATCATTTTCTCGTGCCAGAGAATAAAGTCTCCATTGCCATTCCACATCTGAATATCAATCTCAGTGGTCATAGTGTGCAATAGTGCAGTAAGAATACTCCAGAATTCAGAAGACATGAAATGAAAAATATCAGACAAATTAGATAGACATATTTAAGAACTTGTGACAAAGAAAGGACAAAAAATCATACAACTAATGTATGCACTCAGATGTATTTATACTCAATAAACAGTATGTATTCAAAAAAATGCAGATTACAATTAATATGCACCCAAAAATTCGTCATGTATAGATTGAAGCAGACTAAAAAACACACAATTCAAGAATCAAAGTATTTCAGTTTATACAAAGGTGAATCTAATAAAGAAAATTCAATCAATAACGGTAGTACACGAACTAAAATATTTCACAAGAAGGAACAATAAGCTATGCATCTTTTATGAAGTTCCTTAGACCAAACCCTAATTACCTCAGATTCTAGGGATCCCTAGACAAAGGTAAATATAAGGGGTTTTCAGGAATCTAAACAGGACAGTTGATGTTTTGAAAGAATGAAGAGGATAGTAGATATTTGTAACCAGAACTGTAAGATCGTATATATACCTACAAAAATACTAGAGACCATCTTCAAAGTTGGATTGAATGATTTCTTGACCAAAAACAATTATAGATCTTGCAGATCTAAAAGCACCCTTTTTATTTTAAAAGAAAATATTCAAGAGTCAAAAAATCAAATCACTTTGAAAAAGAAAAAAACTTAATAAGCTTTGATACTACTGTTTGTCCCAGATAAACAGATCGAATGATTGTTCGAGTTTTTTTTGTGAAAGACCGTAAATAAACAAGTTTAAAAACACCAAGAACACACGTTTTTTTGACCAAAGGTCCCGGAGGTTCAACGACCACTTCTAACACCTAATCCCTCGTTGAGCATCCCTAAAGATTTGCTCGAGTCCACTAAAAAGCCCCAAAAATGGGCGAGAGCAAGTTCAGTATGAATCTGCAGTAAAGGATTCAAATGAATCCTTTATCTCGAATACAATTCTCCTTTCAGCAAACACTCACACAAAATATGAATTGCTTTACAAAACTCTCTAAACAACAATCTCACAAAGAAATTGCACAAAGATCATTCAGTTGATGACCCAAAAATACGTAGAGAATTTCACTAAGACAGAGAAAGATGAACGGCCGTATTCGTCCAACCCTAGAAGCATAGTTGCTTCCTTTTAAATGAGATAAAGCAATATCACGCATTCAACGGTATGAAATATTCCAAGTGATAATCATCTGATGAAGGTGTGTTTATATATATCAAATACATTTTCATCCAATTTCCAGAATCATCCATTTATCGGGTCAAGACATAGTTGGACTGGGTAAGTGGGCTTATCTCATTTGGGCCATAAAAATGTAGCAACCCATCTTCACAAATCCCATTTGTTGGGACAAAATATGTTGATGTGAAATGATAATAATATTTTGTGTTGGATGCATATATACATAGTAATGTTGTATGATGCACCCTGTGGACTTGTCTTCTTTAATCCCCTGAGATCGGAGTCGGATTTTCCAAACAAATCTAACGTTTTTAATCTTGACCCTTCTTTCCCTCCATCCCTCCAATTATCTTTTCACATTCAATTAAATTCTCATAATACAAATTAATGTTAATTACATACATAAGTAAAGGTTCAAAAAATCTGCATCCCATTGCCATCAATTAAGCTAAAATTCATCCCTCTCGCTATTATTTTATTTCTTTTGCAAGTATCCAAATGCTCTTTCAAGTTAAACACATGAAATCATTCACATAATTTTATTATAAAATATCAAAACAAGGAGTATCCTGAAATAACGAGGTTTGACCCTAACTACACTTAGAGGGTGAATAGGTGATTATGCTGAATAAAAACTTATAATTAATTAGCAACAAATCACTATTAATTAACTCTAGATGGTTAATCAATCAGTCCAATTATTCTAAGTTGAATTGTCGTAGTTATATTGAAAACAATAAATAACAAGCAAATTGATCTCGGAAAAACCCCAATTGGGTAAAAACTCCGGGCACTTTGTCAGTCAAAAATCCACTATAAATGAATTATGAACTTACAGCCCACCAGACACGATTACCACTAATACTATTTAACCTCCTGACTGTAATTTTCATAGCTCTCTCGAATTACGTAATTCTGCACAAATTCCCAGCTGCAGTTTTTAAAGCCGTCCTGGATTGCGCACTCCTGCAGTATCTATATCCTGTGGATCAATGAAGAACTTTGCGTTCTCCAGCAACTGGAACTTCAGTCACCTTCCCTTGATCTTCAGCACTCTAATAGATATGTAGAAAGTATGAATTTTGTATTTGGATTAAGTACTTTTGATGTTTTCAATGCCAAGACAAATCTCACTTTGAAGGTTTGACGCTTATAGATGAATTGGAACAAAAAGATTATAAGCAATATAAGTTTTCTTCAATGATCAACCTTATAAAAATCGTTAATCTGTTTAGAATTTATAGTTTAGGTTTTAGGGTTGAATGGCCGGACAAAAAGCCTTAAAATGCGATTAAAATTTTTCGGGAAACCCTGTTGCTCGAGCGAAAGTTGGGTGATAGGCGAGCGACAGACTGACAACAATGTTATTGTTTCTGTCGCTCAAGTCAAGTCATGGCGATAGTCTAGCGAAATTGTGGTGCCGTTTTTTTTCTTTTCCATTCTCGAATCCTAGACCTAATACAATTCAATTTCTAGTATTCGCAACTTACTCCTTGACTTTTACAACATATTAATTTAAGTCCATTTTGTTCACAAACTTGCCAATTACATCTAAAACCTAACAAACTCCCCATTTGGCATTCTATAATAAAACTACAATTTAAAGTCAAGGTAGTAGTAAAAAAATTACAGACTCAATGACTGACACAGCCAACATTAACGTCTTAATTGAATTGTGTTTTTTCCCTTTTTTTTTTTTTATTGTAAACTTGTTTCTAGAAACAAACAACTACATACCCACTATAAAAGCACGAGAAACAGTGATAAGTGTAAAAGCAATTCAAGCAGTTAATCCTAGCATTTTTAACTCATAACACACCATTTCCATTTCATACCATAAGCAAAATTAAGACGTAATATTAATGCAACCCAACATACCAAAACGAAACATTGATACTACAAAACATCAAAATTTAATCAAGCAATACTGAAATTATCATTTAATGCCTTTGAGTAATAATTTTTTTTAGATGAAATCATGTCAAGTCAAAAATATCATATACATCCAAAAATATCTACTCCATCATCAAAAATATTATACTATACTACTCCCCCTTTTTGTCACAAAATGACATGGGACCAAGAAATAACATACAATAACCCAAAAATGCAATTGTTTGCATGAATAAGTATGAGCAATGGACAGTAACCCTTCTCACACCGTGACTCAAGTTAACATGAAGTAAATTGTATTAAGTGACCCGTATGTGTAAAGTGTCACTAATTCTCTGGTAGTAGGACTCAAAATCTTAATTTTGTGAGAAAGAACTTGCGAAACACCACTACCAATAAGGGTATTCCTCTATTTATAAAAGTCAAACCAAGTAAAGTACATTAGAACATATATATAAAAATTCATTTTATATGGATAATTTCTTCTCTCCTTGACTTTTAGCATATTTTATTTTCACATCTTAAGTGCAGACTCTTCTCCATTAAGCGACTAAAATGACCCATATAGCGAGTTTTAGGCCGGTTAACCCAAGTCAGTTGACAATAGGCACCAGGTTATGAGAAACCCGTCATGTTTAATTGCTCGAATCAAATAGGCTCCGAAAAAGAACATAAGATATTGAGTTTTTTATTACAGGGGATAAACTTGAGCTTAGGTCTAATAAATAAGGTCAATTCATGTTCTAAGTCACCTTACTAACATGTGATTGCCATTCCAAATCTCACACACGCGGTAGAGTCTCACTAACAATATCATAGTGTGTGCAGTGTAGATGGTATATAAAGACACCTATACTAGTACTCCATAAATAACCTAAGTGGAAACTATGTTACATCTCATCGATTAAATCCATGCATGTTCATAACCAACAAAATCAAGTACATTGTATATTATGCTGTAAAAACAATGTCCTGCATTTTTAATTTTTTTTTTAAATTTTCAATTCCAACTTTTTTTTATTTCTAATTTGAAATCATGAATGCACTAAGCACAAAAAATGTCACACACATAAAATAAAATAAAAAATGCATGAGTTTTCGTTATAGAAAACAAATAAACAAATATGATGCATGCATAAAACAATGTCACACAATAGGAAAATACGAGCATGCACCAATAATAGCTAATCAATGAGGTACACAAACAC
>CAIGRF010394190.1:4531-16914 GCA_903798235.1 Fraxinus ornus | reverse complement strand
ACTATCTGACTTTCTCACATATGGATATCTTGTTTGTACATGTGTGCGTAGTCTATTACATTTCCATAGCATCAGTTACACAAATACATAGTTTTAGAATTTACAAATTATTGTACTCATTTTTATTTCCTTTTCTTTTGTTCTGGAATGTACACTATTGTCGAACTGAATGCCATCCCCGTCTCTCAGAATCTGCAGCATCTATGTTGCAGCAGAGTTATGTGAAAATTAGACAGGTTTTTTTTTTAACGAACATTGAAGGAGTAAAAAACATAGGCCCTTCAACCTGATCTAATGCTGCCTAAGTTTAGGGTCGATGAGTAGCATTGCACATGAAGTTAGCTACTTATTGCAATTCATGTTAAACTTTTGAAGTGCAACTGTAACTTTTCCATGAAAATGTGTATTATTTCTCCTAATTGTGAGGAGCATCTGTGTCATTTTTCTACTGTGTTTGGTCTGTAGGTATTCCTCCCAAAGATTTTTTTTCCCAAATTGCCCGCTTCTAAGGTTGTGTATTTTGGTGTTGGGATGAAGTCTTGTTGATTAATTGAATACTCTAGACATGGAATTTTGTTAGGAAAAATGAGATGCGGAGAACATAATTTTGTTTAAGAGGTAAACAAATGCCTAACCATCAAGTTCAAAACGATACCATTCCTTTCGCAAAGATTGTCTCTCTTTCCTTGTAAACTGTAATTTCCATGTTCCTTGTAAATGCAAAAATGGTATCAACTTGATTGATAGGTTGCTCTTGCCTCTGATACTTGTAGGATATGAGACGGCAAGCAAATGAAACTGGGGAGGCGGCTGCAATACTGATTACAGTTAGGCAGCTGGAAGCTATTGTGAGATTGAGTGAAGCACTTGCCAGAATGAGACTGTTAAGTTGATGTAGAATATCTTTTAATTAAACATGATTCCTTTGTTCCTCCTTTTGCCTTTAGACATCATTGGTGGAATTAAAGTTGCAATGCTCATATCATGCCAACACCCAACGGGGACCAAAATATGATTTCTGACAGATTTAGGTGGGGATTAAAATCATATTTTTAGTAGATTTGGATAAAAGTTGTTGAAATCCGTGGCAAAAAGTTACGAGTCCCATAAAACGTGTGGTTAAAATTTGTTGTTGACTTTGACTTAGATTACAATCTGGATTTTAATTTCTACCAAAATAAGGCTAATCTTTGGATGCCCATCTCTCATACAGTTTATATTGAACGGGGTTTTGTTCCTCTATTACAATGCGCTTTTTAAACCATAGGTGAACGATAAGCTTAAGAGGAAGGAAAATGTAGTAGTTTCACTTTTAGTGTTTCTGACAAGATAATTCATTATGTTTTGAAAAGAAAGATAATGTAGTATTGTGAAATTTGTGTTTTGGATGTTTATTGCCAATCTTTGCAACAGCCAAAAATAAACGGACTTTCAACTATGTGCTTTTTGCTGATGGTATGTACAATGTCTCAAAATGCTGGTTTTCGTGTTACTGCTAAAGTTGTGGATATGAAATGTGTCTGGATGCCATCAAATTGAGGAACACCCAGTTATAATCCAACTATGCATCTCAAGCAAAGTTTCTTCGTGTAAATCAAAAGTTGGAACTGCCTTCGTCAAGATCTTTGACGTCATAAGTACTATGTTCTATTTGTTGCATCATTGGTCCCATTTCAGTTGTGGCCATTATTGAAGTTGGATGATTGCATTTTTTGTGGAATACCGGCTTGACTATTTTCCTATGCATTCTCCTTGCAATTAAAGGGGGACATGGATTATGAAATAAGGTAGGTGGTCATTTATCCAGTACACGTTTGGTAATACCTCCAGTGGCCAAGCAATATGCACTGCAAAGCATTTATTTGGTGCAACTGAGCTTAGGATCAACTCCCAGCCAATAAAATCATCATGCAATCATCCTCTGGAATTTGCTATTTAATATTATGTTCTATGCTTGTTATAATCCCAGCGGATAAACTTGGAACATACAGTTAATTTCTTTTTCCGATGTATTATGTGCTCTCTCAGCTGTATTTATCTACAAGGGAGGTAATGGCTGTATTTGAATGTATTACCTGTTTGGTTTTTTAAAACTTTTTACTCAATTCTTCTTTATGATTTAGGTCTCACGTCGCGAATGATAACCATGTCCTGGAAGCGATCAGGCTTTTCAATAACTCTACAATAGATGCAGCACGTTCTGGAATAAATCAACAAATAAATCTTACTCCCGAGATGGCTAATGAGATAAAGGTCTGACTCAAACATCCCAACTTCTGACTTTTTGATTCTCTTTAACTTGTTTATCATGATGTATACTCTATTAATTCCTTAATGATGTACAGCAAGCAGAAAGCCAAATAAAGAGAAGAATGGGGATTGGAAGCCATATTTCAGAGAGGCGACTGATTGATGATCTTACAAGAATGGGCATGAATGACTCTATTGTAAGAGTCAAATTATTTATGCTCTATAGTAAAAATTGTTACATTGATTTGAACTTCTTTTGCCATGAGTGTATAAACAACGAAAAAACAGGAACTTTTATGGTATCTAATATTTGCTGTGTAATTGGTGCATATTTCAGGTAAGAAGAGCTCTATTTATTATGCATCAAAGAGATGAAGTAGAATACAAGCGAGAAAGGCGAGTTATTGTGCGTAAAGCTTAACAAGAGCAGCTTTGTAATAGTCATCTCTAGTGGATCATAACCATCTTTGAGAGCCAATGAAATATCTCTAGCTCATGTACGTGTACGTGAAACTGATTTCTTAAGTTGTCTTTGCAATTAGTGTATACCATTTATTTATTACTTGCTACAGAGATCATTTGTGGTGGTGCTCGTGTGCCACTTTGTACATCAAGAAGTGAAAATATGATTTTTCTTGAATAACTAGTACATTTGATGTTGAGTATAGTAACTTTTGGGCACAACACTTTTCTTATTTTTATGCATTATCTTTATACGTGGATTCTTGATTATTTATATCGGTATTTATTTAACATGCTAATAGTCCATAACTCTAGCGAGTCCATGCCAAAAGAACACAAACTCTTTATTCCATGCTTCATCCCATGCCAAAGTAAACACAAAATTGATCCAAATAGAATGTCCCACTATGTATACAAGTTCATAAAATGGAACATAGTCATTGCTTCTATCGTAATACTAATATCCCGTGGTACACTTTATCCACGCCTATTTCAGATTTTATCCAACAATGTTGTTGAAATGTACAATTGTAAGTAGAAGATTACAAAAAATGTTCTGTATCTTTACTTTAAGCCCTTTTTAACTTTATAGTCAATTTTATGCTCTATGACTTTTTAGACAGTGTAGTGTTGTTGGATGGTGTCGATATCCAGTCCCTTCAGTTTGACCACTGATTCGACATGTCCCTTGAGAGTGTGAAGCTCCCTCAGCCTGAAACATATTTGTTGTAAGATTGAGGTGTGTATCTCGTAAATCTGTTACTTTTCAAAATTGTGTAGCATGATATGGTTATATTTCATGAGAATACCTTGCAACTTCAGCTCTTCTTTTGGCCTGCTCGGCGATTTCAGACAATTCTTTGTAGTTCTTGTCATTGAAAAGGGCAGGAGAATCTGCTGGCTGGAGGCCGTGCAGAGTACGTTGTGCCACTGCCCATTGTGCTTCTCTCTCACCCTTGCCATAATCTTTCTTTGTTGTGAATGCAGTCTATTGTTCAGAAGAGAAAATAAAGATTAAAGGCGAATCTCAAATAAAATATTAAAGATTATATGGGTAGCTTTTTAAGTTTGGGACTGGTGAAAGTTTGTAGTTTTACCCTGTTCTGAATCATGGTATCCCAAGCCTTGCCAGTCAATGCACAACGGATTATGAACTTGAGAATGTCAAGTGGGAAGTAAGTGACAATGCTGAATATCCAAATCACTCCAGCCCATCCCCATCCGATGCCTTGAATCCTAGCGAAGCCCCAGTTTGCGTATACGGCAATAATTGTAGCCAACTGAACCGAGAATTAATAGTTAATAAAGGAAAAAAGGTAAACTTGGAAGCCTTTGAAATTATCATAATAAATCATGTAAATGGAATTATATTCCGAGGAACTTACCAATTGGGCTACAAAGAAAGCACCAATAAGCAAGAAACCGGGGCGTTCCGTAAATGACCAGCTTCTTGACCTAGTCACAAATATGAGTGCTTGACTGATAATGCTCACTTGAAGGTAGAGAGCAGCGGTAAGCTCATCCTGATTGCCTCTGATAGATCTCACTTTAAAGGTGTTCTGTCAGCGTATGTATGTATTAGCGCATAAATTTCATTGTTATCCTTACTACTAAATTAATTAAAGAAAGTGGTTTCTACGAGTGGACGTACAGAGAAGAAATCGGTATCAGATGCCAGGTAGAAGAATACAACAGTCATGATAGCCATGTAAGTTCCTAGTACAACGCCAGTGGCAAAGATTTCTTTGAGCTTCCATGAGTCGGGCACTGGAGATGGCTTCACCCTGTCCTTGGAAATGGTCATGATGGTACCATCATTGAGGATGGCAATGATTAGAACCATGAACGGTGAGAAGTCAAACTTCCAGATGAGGGCAATGAGCATGAATCCCATCACTATACGGATGGTGATGGAAACTGCGTAGATGGTATAATTCTTCATCCTCTGGAAGATGGCTCTGCTTGTCAAGACTGCGCTAACTATAACACTGAGTCCTGGCTCAGTCAAAACAATGTCGGATGCACTCCTAGCAGCATCAGTTGCATCTGCCACAGCAATACCAATGTCTGCCTTCTTGAGTGCTGGTGCATCATTCACACCATCACCTGTCATACCACAAATGTGCTTCATCTCTTGCAGTTTCTTCACAATCTCGTATTTGTGCTCTGTCAAGTCACAACTTCATCTCAGTCAAAAATAATAGCTTTACTTGATTTTTATTTTCACTGGAAATAATTGACTTATTTTGCATGAGTTATATTATGATGATTTTACCAGGGAAGACACCAGCAAAACCGTCTGCCTTCTCAATGAGCTCTTCGAGAGGAATCGAGGCAATAGACTCATCCTTGCTTTGGCCAAGAAGGGAAGAAGATGGATACATGTTAGTACCCATGCCAAGCCTACGTCCAGTCTCTTTGCCAATGGCAAGCTGATCACCGGTGATCATTTTGACATTAACGCCAAGATCAAGAGCTTTACGGATAGTCTCTGCACTATCATGCCTTGGAGGGTCGAAGAGGGGCAACAAACCAACAAACTCCCAAGGTCCACCAGCACTCTCTTTGGTTTTCTCTGGAATAGTCTGTAGATATACCGACATAATCACATTTTAGTATAACATTATCTTTTATTAATTTACAACTCGACGAACATCTTTATAGTACTTCATGTTACTCTATCTCACCTGTCGTGCAACACCAAGAGAGCGAAGGCCACGGTTGGCAAAACCATCAATGATTTCATGTGCCTTCTTCCTTGCATCCCCTTTGAGTTCAGCGAGATCAATGATCTATCAAAATATCGAAAGAATTAGATATTGTACATTAGATATAAGTCTATTAACATATAACATAACTGTACAATTAAGGATATCTCACTTGCTCTGGGGCTCCCTTGCTGCTTCTATGCCAGTCTCCATTGGAATCAATGTAGGTGATTGCAGTACGTTTATCCACTGGGTTGAAGGGCAAGAAATGCACCTCTTTGATTCCTGCTCTTGCCTCCTTGGGATCACTCAACATATTAACAATTGAAGCATCAATGGCATCCTGGTTCTCAACCCTAGAAGCTCTGGCAGAAAGCAAGATAACGGTATCTTTATCCATGTTCTTTGGGAACACTTCAATCATGTTTTTATCAACTGTGAGCTTATTGAGGGTAAGGGTTCCAGTCTTGTCACTGCAGAGAACATCCATTCCGGCCATCTCCTCAATGGCAGTCATTCTCTTGGTGATGGCTCCCTGCTGGGATAGGCGATGAGATCCAATAGCCATTGTTACAGACAAAACTGTTGGCATGGCAATTGGGATGCCTCCAATGAGTAGCACAAGCAAATTGTCAATTCCTTGTCTGTAGTTCCTGCGCTGGATCGAATACATAACTACAACCTCAATCAGCATACCCACAGCAATGGAGCAAATACAGAAGTTCCCAATGGCAGTCAACACCTGATTAAAGAACATAGAACACGTGTTAGAATCCTCACACTTAATTTCATGTGCCATAAACATGAGATCAATCAGACATTGTCGGTGATGGACAATCTAGGTACCTTTTGGAAGTGCCCCACATTGTTGGTGCTGTCAACAAGGTGAGCCGCCTTGCCAAAGAAGGTGTGAACACCAGTGGCGATGACTACTGCCTCAATCTCACCCTGCTTGCAGGTGGAACCAGAGAAAATTTCATCACCAGGGTTCTTCGTTACTGGAAGAGACTCCCCAGTGAGGGCCGACTGATCAATTTTGAGAGCATCACCCTCCAAGAGACGGGCATCAGCAGGTATAATATCTCCTAACTTGACGCTAATCAAATCTCCTGGAACTAGGATTGAGGCATCCTGCTCAGTCCACTTGCCATCTCTCAAAACCTGTAAAATATTACCAAATTTAGAATGAAGTTGGCTGCTAATTGAAGGTTGTACTATGTACGAATAAATTTTTGAACAACAATACCTTGGTTTTTGGAGCAAGGCCAGCCATAAGGGCAGCAGCCGCGTTGCCTGCGTTATTCTCTTCTATGAAACTAATAGTTGAGTTGATAATGAGCAGTACCACAATACCTAAAAAGTCTTGCCAGTCCGGACCCTTTCCCTGCATAATTCAATTGACTGTTTCAATCATAAATTTTCACATAAACCCGGTGGGGAAATTGAATGTAAAATGTGATTACCCCTCCATTGGCCAAAGCAATGGCCATGATGGCGGCAGACTCCATGACCCATGATAGAGGATTCCACATAAAACCCAAGAACTTGAGGAATTTGCTCTCTGTTTTCTCCTCAAGTTTATTTGGGCCAAAAATTTGCAGCCTTGTTGCACCTTCATCAGATGTCAAGCCATCTCTTGTACATTTTAGCTGCTTGAACACTTCCTCAACAGGGATCTTCTCCTGCAAAAACACATATTTCCACATGAAAAATTACTGCAAGAATTCAAGCATCTGACAATCACATGTACATTCTGCCTAAGATATAATTCAAGAATTCACGTTGTGCTTAAAAACAGCTTTTTTCTGCATCAATATCCGTACATGCTGCGGAAAGAAGCAGATAAAAAGACATGCTTTTAAACACAGCCAAACATAATAGTACGACTTTCATTAGGACGGGTAACACGTACGAGGTCAATTTGTTCGTTCTTGATCGCTTCCAAGGACATTTCGGAGGCCATGATTGTTTTGTTTAAGTTACAAGAAAAGAAGGACCACCCTGACAAGGTGAAGGAAGAAAGAAAATAATGAGATTAAATTCCCTTTATTTCCTTCCTAATTGCCCAACTTTTCTGTCTCTAAACAATTATCTATGTTCTTTCAGGCCTCCATGGGAACGAAGACAATGGAGAAGCCTTACTATATAAGACCTTACCCCCCTTATATATTTAGCCATTATTGGTGATCCTTGAGCTCTCGAGAATGGCGGATAATCATAAATTCTTCCCTTTCATGGCGCCAAAAGAAAAGGTGGGTTTGCTGTTTGACCTTAAAAAACTAAACTAAAATCAAGCATTTGTTTCTAAAGAATAGGTGCTTTACTCAAAGTAAGAAGTTGTCAAATTGTTAATAGCCATACCATGAAAATAATTCTTTTTTCTTTTTGGAATTTTCGATTTATCTATTCTTGAAAATGCTAAAATTAATATTAGCCTTATTTCTACAAACTCATTTATTCCCTCGATAGAGGTGGAGTCAGTTTATTGTAATGTAATAGCCTAGATTCAGAACCCAAGTCTTCACGTCCTAGGGGTTCGAGTTGAATAATTCCTGCAGGGACGCAAATCTAGCAGCTCATGTCCTAGTACTATGGGTGTGTTCGGTAGAGATTAAAATTGGATTAAAATTGAAAAACTAGTCGTTATTGTTGACTTTTATTATACGAGTGAAACCAATAATGACTATATTTTCAATTTTAATTGGATTTTATGCACGAACGAACACGCCCTAAATAATTAATAATTAGTACTAATAATTATTTAATAAATAATAAATATAAATAAGCAGGTTTTGAAAGAAAAATTGATTAAAGTATATCTTGCTAAGTTACTGTTTTTCAGTTATTAGTAAGAAATACATATAACATTATTTGAAATTATGGTTGTAATAAAAATGATGCGTTTTTTCATTAGTTAAATAAAAAGATAACATCGTAATAGTCTTTTTATGATAGTCGAAACACAGAGAATAATACATGTGAAATAATGATCAACACGAACAAGAATTGAAGATAATAAACTTGTGTTGCAATGAGACGTAAAAAAGAAAAGAATAATTCTATTCAGAAACTTGGGAGTGGGTTCTCCATTTCTTGTCGTTATGTTCAGTTTATTGCTATTTTCTCGACAAAAGTTAATTTCTTTCTCCGACGGTAACTTTTTTTCAATAGAAATTTGATACCTAATTCAAACCAACTTCAGATGCAATTATTGAACATCGAGAGAAAAAAATATTCACAACAAATCTGAACAGAGAGAGCCAAATTTCACATATAATTTTTGTACCATTTTTACTTCACTACGTTAGAAAATCCCATCCTCGGAAAGTTCAAACACGATCTTTGAAATATTTTAACAAATCAAACAAAACAACATCGATACAAATAAGATTTTTCTTGCCCTTGTCGCCATATATAATATAAATACATATATCTGCATTTTCTTGATTGTGTGAACAATCCAAGGTACGGCTTAAATCATCAATGATGGCTGTGTACAAAATCTGTCCACTGTTTCTTGCCGTCATTGCACTTTCCGATGCTGTACCACCACGGTTATTTCTTCCATCGCTGCCAGCGCCGGCACCAGGTCCTGCACCACCACCTAGCGGTGTCAAAGGTGCATACTGGCCTTCCTGGCTAGCACAAACACTCCCCCCATCAAATATACCAACTTCATATTTCACACACCTGTTTTATGCCTTTGTATTGCCTGATGCAACATCTTATCAGCTGTTAATCACAAAACTTGATGATCAATGGATGGGAAATTTCACCGCCAGCCTCCACGCGAAAAATCCCCCCGCCAAGGCATTGTTATCCATGGGCGGCGCAGGTGGCAGTCTTAACACTCTCTCAAACTTAGTCAGCAATTCAGACAACAGGGCAGCATTCATATCATCATCTATTGATGTAGCAAGAAAATATGGTTTCGACGGGCTTGATCTTGATTGGGAGTTTCCCAGCAATCCACAAGACATGTCCAATCTCGCATTGCTCTTCCAAGAATGGCGGGCTGCTGTTAACCAGGAGTCTCTTGCCTCTGGAAAACCCCGCTTCCTTTTGTCGTCTGCAGTTTATTTTGCTTCCAATTTCTTCTTATCCTCGGACGTTCCTAGGACATATCCCGGGGATGCTATTAGAAATTACGTTGATTTCGTGAATCCATTGTGCTTTGATTATCATGGTTCATGGAACACTTCTGTCACTGGTGCTCATGCCTTGCTTTTCGATAAGTCTAGCAACATTAGCACGAGTTATGGGATTTCAACATGGAAAGGAGATGGGGTTCCGTCGAATAAAATAGTAATGGGAATGCCGGTTTACGGGAGGACATGGCAATTGAAGGATCCGAATGAACATGGAATTGGAGCTCCTGCTGTGGGAACAGGCCCTGGGGGGACTCAAGGAGTTATGATTTATTCTGATATATTGGGGTTCAATTCGTTGAATAATGCCACTGTAGTTTTTGATAGTGCAACGGTATCGACATATTCTTATGCAGGAACCAATTGGATTGGATATGATGACACTATTTCAATCAAGGCTAAAATCAAGTTTGCCAAGGCTCAGGGCCTTGGGGGATATTTCTTATGGGAACTTGGTTATGACAGCAACTGGACAATTGCTAGAGCAGGTATAAATTCATTTTTCCCAGTATCTTTATGGTGCTCATTTGGGATAGCTTAAACAGGAGGAACGCACGCCCCGACCTTTCCTGCTCCACCTTTTAGGAATTTGCATGTGGGGTTGCCTGGCCTAGCACGATCTAGAATTCTAGCATGTGTGAACCTAAAATAAATTTTAGGAAACATCAAAATATGTTAGTTATTAGGAAAGATAAACTTTTCCATTATTTGCATTTTTATCCCTCAATACCCTTCTAGAGAAGCCAAACCGGGCTATAAAGGTTAGTGAGCTCAAAGACACTCGAATTGCCTAGGTATGGCAATGGGGTGGGTCGGGACCGAACAGTCATTTCCGTCCCCTGTCCCGACCCCATTCGGGGTTTTCTCTCTTGCCCTACCCCTACCTTGCTGGTCGGGACAATGCCTCTTGTCCCATTTATTTTTTTCCATGTCTTTAGTTAGTGAAAATTATTACTTTTCTCAAAATTTTCCAATTTTCCTATTTTTAAAAATTGAATTTTAAACGAGACGGAGACCACGTTCCATGTACTCACTTCGGGGCAATGACCCCTGTAGTACCCTTCCCATTTGAGTAGGACCCTCGAATATTTGGTTTAACGATATTTTATTTTTTTTGCCGTCCCTAAAATTGCCACAACAACAAAAGACCAAAAACCACATTGAATGTAGTTAACGAATACATTGTTTGTTAATTAAATTAATGCACGGCGTGATTCGAATCGCACTAGACGACATATAATCAACATATTTATGATATATTATTTATTTAATACACAATATACTTGGATTGAGTAATTCTATTATTAAGTACCAAATATATTGATCGTACTATCACACAGACTGCTGTTAATCTTTTGAATTATTGAACTAATGTTGTGGTCTATATCATGTATGGCAGCTTCCATGGCGTGGGATAGTGTGAATTGATTGATAATTTGATATAGTCATGCAAGGTCCAGATTGCACTATATGTATTGCTAAAATTGACGTTGATTAATAAAATATATTTACATTGATACTATTGTTGCCATTAATTTGTTTGTAAAAATTATCAAAGTATTCTATTTCAACAATATACCCATTTTCTGCATTTTATTCTTTTTTTACAACTTTTCGAAATTACATTCATTTTCACTAACAATCATCTAGACGATCAATTTCAAAGAATCAATCCAAACCTAGCGACGAAGAAGGGATGTACAATCAACCAAAAAAAAGAAAAAGAAAAAGATTTTGAAGCTTATTCTATTTTCTCTCTTGCAGAATAAATAAAATTCGAAGGTAACCCTCTTGACAGTTGTACTACCAAATCCAATGACTTTGTTCGTACTATTCTAGGACAATACGAACCATTGATAAAATTCTCAAAGACGCCATAGTTGGGAAGCTGCACAATGAAACATAACGAAATAATTGTATGTTAGAAATCAGTACATTCGACGCAATTAGAGATGTAATAATCTAATAAATTTAGCCTTTGTGTGGTGATAAAAATTTAAATTTTAGTATATTTTGATAAAATAGATGAAATGTATGGTTATAAAAATTGATAAAAGTTATAATTACCTCTTTTCGAGATTTTCCACTCGTAATCGCCATTAACAGCCCAAAAGAAGTAGCCACGAATTCCAAGAGTTTGAGCATAACCTATCTTCACCGTCACTGATGGAGTATCATCGTATCCAATCCAGGTAGTACCAGCCACTGAATACATGGATACACTCTCCAAATCGTACTCCACTTTGGCCTTATGATCCCTGTTAAATTTTTCTATTTCAGCGAATGTTAATGCTCCCTGATCACCAGGTCCCACGCCAATGGCCGGTGATCCTACACCGTGTGATTTGGAGTCCTTAAGCTTCCATGTTCTTCCGTATAAGGGCAAACCCATGATCAATTTGCTCTTTGGGACGCCTGATTTGATCCATGAACCCAGGCCGTAACTTGTGCTTATGTTGGATTTGGAGTCGAATAGTGCGGCTTGAGCGCCTGTGGCGGAAGTATCCCATGAGCCATGGTAGTCATAATTCATTACGTTGATCCAGTCTAAGTTTTTGGTGATGGAGGTTGCAGGGTATGATCTGTAGGTCCCGGAGAGGAAGAAGTTGGCGGAGAAATAGACGGCGGCAGTGAGGAGGAGCGGTGGCCGGTTGGTGATTTTGGCTTCCTTCTGGACCTCCAGGCGCCATTCTTCAAGTAAATAAGCCAAGTTTTCCATGTCCTTAGGTGTTTGAGGAAATTCCCAATCGAGATCAATCCCATCAAAACCAAATTTTCGCGCCACTTCTATGCTTGAATCGATGAAATTCTTACG
>CAIGRF010394181.1:0-14782 GCA_903798235.1 Fraxinus ornus | reverse complement strand
TGAATATGTTACCATTAATCACAAAAATGTGACTTTATTATCTTTATTTAATAATAATAAAAAAAAAAACCTGATTTTTGAATTTTTAAACTATAAACCTGATTTTTGAATTTAAAAACTTAAACACTTTATTTTTTATTTTTTCCCAAATATATTATAGATACAATATCAGAGATATCACATGAATTTTATCTAATGTTTCAATAATTACACTAACCTTCCATATTTTAATTTTGAGGACTCAATATTTTTTTTATTTTTTACCTAGGAATCCGCATTCGCTACCGTGGTGCGCACTGTGTAAACCTCGCTTCATGTGCAGTAGCCCGCAAATCACACAGGTGAGATAAACCGCATCAGGCAAGTCCGGTGTGACGGACTCGATCGAGCAAGTATTGACAGTGAATTCTAATTCGCGACTTTCGATCTTCAAGTTTACCTGCTCCACCACTCGATCACCCCTAAAGGGGTGGATTCACTGATTTTTGTGTCATATACAGGGTGGAGCCATGGGACAATTTTTTTCTTTAGGGCACTGAAACTAATATATTACTTTTTTCTTTCCTAAGAAAAATATGAAAATTTCTATCATTAGTTGAAGTAAATGCGCTCAAAGTAAACTATAATAATATAAATTGTAACGTTATATAAAGAGCTCATTCGACTTAGTTTAAATTAGTCGTATAAAATTTAATTATTTTAGTTCAAAGTGGTATTAACTATTAATATTCTGAATATATATTATCTTAGTCTGTTATATATGTACAATCAAATATTAAACGATCAAATATTAAAAGTGTATAATGTTTTAATGAACTAATGTATATTACCTTTAAGCTACGCTAAATACCAAATTTTTAATTGATTTTGATAAAAGTTGATAAAATGTGTAATTGAAAAGTTGATAAAAATTCAAAGAAGTCTTATTTTGCCCACTCGGAGAGAACCCAACGTTGTGTTCTCACATTTGGAGAAAATTCAACGTTGGGTTGTCTTGCCACATCAGCAGGTGGACAGTCTTATTCTGCCCACTATGGGTAGGAGAACAATTCCGCATATAAATATATATTTAAAATTAATTGTTGATAAACAAATTTTTACTTAAATTGTAAAAGTACATATTTTAAAATCTTGTTTTAGTTTATAAATATGATTTTTTTATTGATAAGTTTGTATTTGTTAATATTTAAGTTATGTGTACATAGTAAATATAATTATTGTCAAATAAAGCAGCCAGCCACTTTAGAAAAAAAGAATAAAACACGACCACATTAGTTTCTTAAGGAATAAAACTTGATTAAGGAATTCGAAAGGAAAAAGGTGCCACAAGAGTTAAAATGCAAAATGACCATTTGTCTTTATTTTTCTTGCTTACGAATGTTTTAAGAGTTAAGCCACTTTGTCAGACATTATTGTCCACCTATTTGATAGATGCAGTGATGACAACAGATGATTTGATGTAAAAATTAACTATTTTTCATAATGTCCAACGACAAAATGTCATGTCATATTTTGTATTGAAAATGATAATTTCTTCTCACAATGTAGAATGATTTATGTTTTAACACGAGATTGACAACTCATTTGCTGAAAATTTCGCGAAAAGCATGAACATTAAAAGGCAAACATCTTTTCATAAGATTCGATAAAATGTCAAAAAAAGATTTCTAAGTTACCCTTTGAGAATTTTATAAATTTATATTTATGAAAAAATAGTAGAAATTTCTTTGGGTCCCTGTCTGAACCGTTATTCTTTCCGTTTTCTCTCTATCTACCGGGTTTTCGCACCGGCTCATATCCGACCGACAGTTAATGCATAGGATAAAATTCTAACAGTAAAATTTACACCTTGTGATAATCTACTATCTATACAATATTACTACATTTATGTATGTATCCAAGTGCTTGTACTTTGATGCTTGAAGTTGAAGATGCTGCGCAGAAGCACCGTTGTCTCGTGGATTCTTGCAGTTTGTTGTTTCAGGTTGCTGAAATTTGCGGAGGCTCAGGTGCCGCGAGAAGAAGGTGAAATTGAGTTTTCCCTCTTGCTTTGTGAATATGCAGTTACTTTGCCGGTTCTTGATCAGTGTTAATTTAATTTTAAATTCCTCCTTTCAGTTTTTTTTTTCCTGCTAGCTGTTGCTCAAAGTGTCAAGAACAAAAAGAATAAAATATTAGTGAATGGAGAGAACTTTGCAATTAAGGGGCCTGAACTCTTAACTGTTGTGGAAAGCAGTTACTGAAAATATGGTTTGGGTTGGTTGAGAAGAAGTAATTTACTACTTTCCCAACTACATATATAATCATCATCATGAAACATTGAGTGAAGTTGCTGGAGGAATTTGATGAAATAGAGATTCCCAAATGGGCCAAAAATAGAAATAGAAATGATGAAAACTCTCAACAGTTAGTCGAAATTGATACACATATATCTTAACATTAAAATTAGGAACATCCCTCCTTTAATGATTGAGTCAGAAACAAATAGTCTAGGCCTTTAACCTTTATCGTTAACTCATAAACTCATTTAGGAAGTTGAGATCCACTCATATTGGAAGTTTTAGAGGCCATTTTCCCAAGTTGGTTTCATGCAATCCGTGATTGATTGTTTCTTTTATTTCGATTACAAGTTGGGTTAATGCAATGAATGATTCATTGTTTGATACTTATTTCGATCAAAGGTTTGGCTTATTGCATTGTTTTATAATATTCCCACTGTTATCTCTTAGTAAATGTTCTTCGACAAATTGCCACTAAAATGGGTGCAACAGACTGGAGCTTCAATGCTGATACATGTGAAGTGGAGGCTGTCACACCATCGCCACCAAGTGGATCTGAGGGTTATGCTGACTGTAACTGCAACTTTAATAACAACACTGTCTGCCACGTCACGAAAATGTATAGTATATTCCTCCTCAGCACTTCCTATTTATTTCTGTTGTATGCAGAAGCTCTATTGTCTCTTTTGATATCTTAGCCAGCAGGGGCGGAGCCAGCCGTTTGAAGTTGGGGGGGTCCCAAAATTGAAGATATAGAGATGAAGGGGTGGGGGGCCACGGGGTTATTACTATTTGCTAAAAGCATTTTACAATATAATCAATTACTCTTTATCTCCTTGCATGCTCATTTTAAATCCACGCTGTAGTCCTTTGATTGATCTATGTTGATTAGTATTGGCCTCTAAAGTTCATCAACCATGAAAATAAGTACGTAAAGAATGCAAAGTAACACAAGATTTATGTTGTTCAATCAATATAAACTTGGAGTACAGCAAACAGAAATAAAGTCTTCCAAAATCCCAAATAAATACAAATTTAGCAATGGGTCGCATCCACGTTGCAGAGGCTCTAGCCTCCGACTCGAACAATTAGTTGAAGTGGGTGCAACCAATTCTAGTAAACATGTCATCCTTGTTTTGCTTTGATGCCTTAGAACATGGTAAATTACTTATGGGATTGACCTAATGCTATCTGNTAAGGAATGACTACTTGTAATAATGTCGTGTTTTTAGAAGTTAGTTGGCTGTCAATTTGTCTCCGTTCATATAAGAACGGAATAAGGAAGCTTGTGATCATGGCTTGCTGAAAATGAGATGAATCTAACAGCTATCTTGCAACCGAGTACATAACATCACCGAAGGCGTAGCAAGGGACTGTGTTGCACGGGCACTTCAACTAGGGTAGCATGTCCGTGTCCAACACGTGTCGGATACCGACACTCTACCATGGTCATTTTCTTTTTTTATCAAGAATATTATATATTTTAACTCAAAATTATTATTAAATAATAAATAGGTACTCAAATTTAAAATATTCAACAAGAAAAATTAATAACAAGTAAAAAAATAAATTTATACTATATAAATAAATAATTTTAAAGATTTTAACTAACATGTCGACATCGTGTTATGTCGTACTCTTTGAAAGGTCGCGTGTTGGCGTATCAAATAGTAAATAGGTACTCACATTTAAAATATTCAACAAGAAAATTTAATAACAAGTAAAAAATTAAATTTATACTAGATAAATAAATAATTTTAAAGATTTTAACTAACATGTCGACATTGTGTTATGTCGTACTCTTTGAAAGATCGCGTGTCGGCGTATTCGACATGTGTCATGTTGAACACACGTATCCGTGTCATTGTATCATAGGGAAATGCTATCTGTTATTTATCAAATGATACAAGGAGTGACGACCAAATAATGTAACGAATGACTACTTGTAATAATTTCGTGTTTTGAGAAGTTAGTTGGCTGCCAATCTATCTCCATTCATATAAGAATGGAATAAGGAAGCTTGTGATCATGACTTGCTAAAAATGGCATGAATCCAATGACTATCTTGCTACAGAGTACATAACATCACCGAAGGTGTAGCAAGGTCTAACTAATTCAGGACACGAAGAAAATTGTTGACCTACTATGGCTCTGTTACACCACATCTTACCTCAGTTGTGTGAGTAGTATAACTGGTTCGTAAGACCTCTGGAAGCTTCTAATACCATGATGAGCTTGGACTTGTGGAATGGACCATGTATGATGAATTAAGCATAACATCCTTGTCTTGCTTTGAGTGGAAAGTTAGTATGTTGCATTACAAATTAGTTATTAGAGGACACTGGCTGGTTCATAAGGGTTTGGGTAGCAACAAGTATGATACATTTTAACACTATTCATTTTTATAACTGGATGAAAGCTTCATAGCGTTTGAAGATGTTATTTATATTATTTGTCAAGACAAAAAAGCCCGAATTTCATACTATTCCATGGCAGTGCCTGTTATATTTAGTCTGCATTCCCATTTTATGTTAGAAGAGATGTAGTCCCAATATAAGTTTTCTCGTATATTGATATGGAGCTAAATATTTAATTCCATATCCACTTTTTGCAGTGTTATAAAGAGTTATAATCTTCCTGGAGTTCTTCCACCTGAGCTTGTGCAGCTCCCCTACCTCGAATTTATGTAAGAGGCGTTTAAACTGGTTTATATAGAATTAGTGGTTTATGCCATGTGGGAAAACATCTTGTACATTTTAATTAACATTTTGCTTACAGTGATTTTGCCTACAACCTCCTCACTGGTACAATCCCACAAGAATGGGCAACAACACAGTGGAATTCCATGTATGCTCCATTTTGTGGCCTAATTATAATAGTTAATGATTTCTTTGAGAACTGATTGTAATGAAGAATTTTGGTGCAGCTCTGTTCTTGTAAACCGGTTATCAGGGGAAATACCAAAGTATTTAGGAAGCATGACAAATCTCACTTACATGTATGTCTTTCTATTGAACTTCCTTACTTCTTTTGGTTACACATTTGGTTATTGGAGTCTGGTAATTGGGTAAAATATTAGGGTGGTAACACTATGGTTGATGCTATTTGACAGCAATTGACATTTTAATTTATTAGTTTTTCATTCACCTTAAAAAGGGGGATAGATCTGTTGTTTACTTCTCATCACTTCTTGAATAACTATTATTGTAATCCCCCATGTTTTGTGTAATTGTTTTAGAAAAGATAATAATGTGTCCAACTCTGCACTTCAAGCAATTTAATTGCGACATTTGATCAGGAACCTTGAAGCAAACCAATTCTCAGGGGCTATTCCATCAGAACTTGGGAAGTTAATAAAATTGGAAACTCTGTAAGATCTCATGTTTCTTATGGATTAAATGCTTTAATATGTTATATTTTTGCCGGACAAAACAACATTAGACTTTAGTCTGATACACCAATAATTAATTACAGGATACTGTCCTCCAACCAATTGACTGGGAATCTGCCAACATCATTTACAAGACTAAAAAATTTAAAAGATTTGTAAGCATATATTCTATCTCTGGAAATTCACCCTAGAATTTTTATTATTATTATTTTTTTTTGCCATGTTCAAACAATGCTTCTTTTTATACTGCAGTAGGGTAAGTGATAACAGCTTAAGAGGACCAATTCCTGACCTTATTCAGAACTGGAAACAGCTTAGCAAACTGTAAGATTTTTATTGATGAAAAATTGTATTTTAAGGATTATATAGATGAATTATTTTTTCACAATATAAATATTTTGTTTAAATGCTCAATGAAGAGAAATGCACGCGAGTGGATTAGAGGGGCCTATTCCTTCACAAATATCTCTCCTGACTACGTTAACTGATTTGTAAGTATATACCAGATGTTTGATTTGTCTGTTCACTTTTCATTTTACGTATTTGTATTTTTCTCTTTCTGCAAGTTCTTTGCTTACATTTTTTTTTATTGAATTTCCTAATACAGGAGAATTAGTGAAATAAAAGGGCCGCCTCAGGAATTTCCTATGCTGAGGAGTAGTACAGAACTAGTGACCCTGTATGCTGAATAAATATTTCATGTGGAAAGTCTTTTTGCTTATCCTTCACGCTCTCTGTTACTAAAATATTCTATTCTTTGATTTAGGGTGTTGAGAAACTGTAACATTTACAGAAGAATCCCTCGATATATTTGGAAACTTAGAGTTCTGCAGATGCTGTGAGTAATAAAACTACAATTCAAATTAAATATTTAGCCTCCTAGTTTGTATAATTGCACAGTTGTCTCTTGGCTGCATGACAATCAACATTTCTTTGGCATCATTTAAATAACCAAATATGCTACTGGACTTCTTCTTGCCACTTTTTTATCTCCCGCTCATTGGGTATCTGGACTATAGCCAGATTCCGCAGAAGCAAAGTTGGCCACTAGTTTCGTGAATCCCGCTATATTGAGAATGATTCTGGTTGAAGAGAGAGCTCTGCTCATGCTGGAAATTCCTTACTGTGGATGCTAAAAGACTGTTTTAATGTTCTTTCTCCTCTACCCATCTTCCATCTAGTTACTTTGCAAAATTCATGAGATGTCTATAGAATGTATCTTTTCTTAATTATCTCTGTGTTTTAAAATATGAACAGGGATGTCAGTTTCAATAAGTTAGAGGGCGAGATTTCAAGAGACATTGCAAGACATCTGAAAGTTGTGTGAGTCCGAATTTCATTTTTTGCTTCATTTAGTTGGTTTGGATTTGCTCGTAAGCATGACTGCAGAAATAAACAGGACACTGCTTTACATATGTACTCACTATGATGTTTCCATAAACAGGTTCGTTACTGGCAACATGCTGACTGGAAATATACCTGATAAAATCTTGAAGGATGGAAGCAATATGTATGTCCATTATCTGTTACTAAACTTGCTGGATATTTTGCATATAATTTCTTTTCATTTCTAGATTACTAGTAGAGAGCCAAGTGATCATGGTGTGTACTATAGAATAATGGAGTTTAAATTCGATACATCAATATTATCAAGGATATGACAGTGTGTGGATGTGATATCCAATAAGGCAGCAGTACGCTTGCATCAAGAGACCACCGTAAGTCCATATCCTTTTGCTATAAGTTATAAATGAACTAATGAGACATATCCAATATTAGGTGCTTGGTTCATGCGTTATATAACTTTAATTGATGAAATTAGGAGGGGTATAAATTGCAAGTTAAAATTTCTGAGTTGCAGGTGTTAGTTAAGTAGAATTAGGAAGTATGTATATTCTTCTTTAGTCAGAGTAAGAATAGCAATTTCACTAGAAATTCTGGAGAATTATGAAGTTCCAAAAGTACAACAGCATTTGAGGAGAATGTAATGTATAGGACTAGAGTGCATAGAACGAAATGAAGAAATGTTACATGGGTTTCATGTGATCGCAAGATAACTATCAAGTTAAATGGTAAGATTGAAATATGATTTCTAGACTACTTATGCTTTACTGGACTAAATGTTGGACTGTTAAATGGACAATAATATGTCTATAAGATGAATGCAACACAAATGAGGATGTTAAGATAGACATGTTGCCATGCTACAATAGAATAAAATAAAAAAAAAATGATGATATACACCAACAAAGAGAGGCGTCACGTTGAGTTTCATTGAGGCAAATACTACTCAGGTGGTTGGGTCAGTTCTTGCATTACATAGATATAAAGAAGTCATGTTAACAGTTAATGGTCTCTCCCTAATGCTTTGTATACAGTGTTAGAGCCTAGAACAAGTTATGAAAGGGAGAGGCAGACTAGAATTAATATGGCCTGATGAGGTTGGAATTTTATTTTATTTAATTTTTTAATTTTTTAATTTTTAAGTCAATGGACATTTCAGTGATCATAGAATTGGGTCAACATAATGACAAATTGTGACTCATGTAACCAATCCCTAGATGAATGTTCATTTTTTATTCGCACTGTAGCGTCAACTAGTCATATTCAGAGGCCAAAAGAATTTACTTGGAAGGTGAACGTGTTTTTATAGCATTGCTACATGATTTATCTTTTAGCTGTATATGCGAGGTTTTTCTCTAAATTATGTTGTAGCTCCCTGCAAAAGATTAACCAGTTTTCTCTTCCTGCATATATTGGCCAACTAAAGATCTTCATTTGTTGCCATCAGTCGCAACTTATAAGATGCTTGGTTGTAAATATGTGTAATTTGAATTATGTAGATGATGACACCCAACTTTGTTAACTATGTGCAGTGATCTTTCTTACAATAATTTTACTTTGCAAGGCCCAGAACAACCTGCTTGTGAAGAAGACATGTTAGCAAATTTATTTATTTCGTCTTCTGTGATTTAGTTAGCATGAATTTCTATGATGTTTATAACTTGTTGCTGCCTAATTTTCCTTAGCAGGAATCGAAACGTTAACTTGTTCAAAAGCTCATTGACATCGAACATGAGGTAAGATGCATTTTCTTGTTTCGGATCTTAGTAAATACACTGGCCAGTACTGGAAAGAAAGCTAGTTACAGAACAGTTTTATCAGGGACTGAACATCTTATAATTACTGTTCCATGCTCAACCTGCAACAGACAGCGGATGCTTCCTTGTACAAAGGATGTAGCCTGCCCTAGATGTATGTATGTTCTCTTTTTCTTTATACGGTTAAGTAGACTTTCGTATTGCCTTTGACATTATGTGTAATTAGTTTTGGTTATGACATTATTATGATGTCAATACTATTGATGTTAATTATGTGTGGTTCTCTAGCAATGATATATAACCATAACCAAAAATGGCTGATATAAAAATTTGCATAGGCTCCATGTATAACCAATTTTGTGAAAGAAATATGGTTTCATATCATTTCACAATTCTTTTTAATCCATTGTAGAAAAATAGAATTGGATTAGCCTTTTAAGGAAAATATTAACATTGAGGATCCTTAACATGAATTATTGCTTTACTTTTATTTCATTATCATCTAAATGAAGTTTTCATTCTTCTCTTTTACCCTCTGCAACTTCAATATACCAGGGATTCATCTTCATCTTATGAACTTACTGTATTTTATGAGGAACTACTACTGGAAACTTCATGATTATTTAGTAGTATTTTTAAGTGCTTTTAAGCTGTGAATAATAAGTGTGTAGTAAGTTGTGGATCCTATAAAATGTGTGGATAAAAATTATGTTTGATCAATTTAATAAAAAGTAAAGCTTTGCCAAGCATGCATTTTTCATTGGGTGATATCACTCCTCATAGATCCATGTCTTGCCCCAAATACTGAAGTTGTGCTGAGCCTTAAATATATCACATTTTTTTTGTTTTGGCCCTAAACTCGTTAACCTTGAAGGAATTTTTGGTTTGGCAATTGGAGAATTCACCTTCTCTTTCACAATTATGTATGCATGCGATTTTTTTGTTCATTTGCAGTTCATTTAAGCTTTTCAATTACTTATCATTATTTTGTTAAACCTTAATGAAATTGTGTACTTTAGCAAGAAAGTAATTTCTTGTGGCAGATCAGTGCTCTTTACATGTTAATTGTGGTGGGAATGATTTGACTGTAGAAGAAAGCCGTGGAAGAGTTATATATCAAGGAGATGTGTATGGCGATTCTGCAAGATATTTAAGTAGTAGTCATTGGGGCTTTACTGGCACCGGGGACTTCATGGACGAGCCTAATTACCAAAATTCACGTCCTATCAGAACTACAGCAACAACAAATCTCTCTGAGTTGTATAGTACAGCACGTCTTAATCCTCTTTCACTTACATATTTTCATTATTGCCTGGAGGATGGGAGTTACAATGTGAGCCTGCACTTTGCTGAAATACATTTCACAAATGACAATACATATTACAGTCTTGGAAGGCGAATGTTTGATATATATATCCAGGTAGTTTGTATATTTCTTTTTCTTCTACAGCTAGGTAGTGTGTGTGTGTGTGTGTGAATCTTGAAAAGTGGTTTCCAGTTCACTTGTACCGTTTTCATGATCCTCTTACAATCTCAGGAAGAATTAGTGTGGAAAGATTTTAACATTGAAGCCAAGGCTCGAGGAGCAAAAAGGCCCGTTATTGAACATTTCAACGTCACAGTGACAGATAATAGCTTGGAGATCCGATTTTACTGGGCTAGCAGAGGGACAGCACAAATTCCTAATGGAGGAGACTATGGTTCCCTTGTATCAGCTATTTCAGTTAATCCAAGTAAGTACTCAAAACTTTCTTTTTGTAATTCTGTCCTTGTTTTCCTGTTAATTTTATGAATATGCAATCCAAATATTTCTAAGAAACTAGATATGCTAAATCTGAACTTTTGTTATCCTGTGCTGTCAAAAAATGTTTGGTTTAGTTTGTTAGATGCAGGTGCTCATTCAATATGATACAAGACTGTAGGTAAAGGTTTTGAGATCAAATCTCATTGCTACCCATTTATGAAAGTTCGTGTTCTCAACTTCCAAAAAAGAATATAGCCCGTGTTGATGATATTAAATAAATAAATTTCCTATTTAATGATAATCTGATAAACACTTAAATCTCTTAGAGAGGAGTGATTATTAACTGTGGTTCGTTCAATTTTCTAATGTCTTCAACTTGCTACTCGGTAGCTGGATGCTTCTCTCAGATTTATACGAGGCTACCAACTATGAAGTGTATGTGTTGCCTGCTCCAGAAAATTGTTCACACAGCTAAATTTCCCTGGCTTCTGCACAAGATATCATGCATCATCTGATAAGAAAGAAAATTTGTAGTAAAAAGTGAAGATTATAATTGAACTCCAAAGTTATGTTGATAGAAACTGAATCATTTTTCCTTCTTAACAATTGCTCTCTTAGTTAAAACTTAAACCTCATTTGTAAGTTATTCGCTATACGTTCAAAAAGTGGCAGAGGATCTAAGATCATTTATACATCTCTAGTCTGCTCAAGTGCTAAATGCAAATATCACATAATTGAATCCATATGTCCAATTTACCCCCAAGTCGTCAAGTTTATATTGTATAGCAGTCTTATATGTGAGACGTGTTTCAAAATGTCCCAGGGAACTTGTTGAGTTCATTCTTTGTGCTCTCAATAACAACTTTATGGATACTCAAGGAATGTATATAATATAAGCCAAATTTCAGATTACACTTACTTGGACCTCCAGAATATACTCAAACTAGTGCAAATTTATTTTTTATTATTATTATTATTATTATTATTATTATTATTTATCTGCTTGTGTTATATAGCCATGGTGCCAATATTATATTTGAGGCATGAATGTTGGAAATATGCATAACCTACCAGTATCATATGAATTAAAGAAAGTTAGATATATCTTTCACTTATACTATTTTTGTTCCACAAACTTCTGTTTTTCTCCGAGCAGATTTCAGAATTTGTTCGAATGGAGGCAAAAAGATTGTAACTGCTTATATAATAGTTGGAGTTCTGTCAGCATTCGCTTTTTTCATGATACTTGGCATCCTTTGGTGGAAAGGCTATTTGAGAGGAAGAAAACAAGCTAGAAAAGGTGATGCTTTTAATTGTGTAAACATAAGCAGATTTGTTGAGTCATAAGCTATTTAATGTTTTAGTTTAACGGATCTGTTGAGTCAAAAGCCATTCAGTTCTTGTACATTATACCTTTTCTTTTAATTTCTGTATTTGATGTGTGTTATAATGCAGGTTGTTTGTTTCTTGACTTTTTTGGTACAAATTTTCTTTACCTCTTAAGATTTTTTTTTGGATTGGAAAATGCAAAAACGAATAAAAAAAGGATTATGTTGAAACCATGGGACATTCACCTCACTGTTTTATTTATTGGGGCAGGTTTTGAAGATCTAGAATTGCAAACATTAGCTTTTAGTTTGAAACAAATTAAAGCTGCCACTAACAACTTTGATGCTACAAACAAGATCGGAGAAGGTGGTTTCGGTTCCGTGTACAAGGTATTGTTTTTGGTGAAAAATTATTAATTCCATCTTCCTTATTCATAGATTTCTGATTGACGAATTGGTGCAGGGTCAACTATCTGATGGTACCGTAATAGCTGTGAAGCAACTCTCATCTAGATCAAGGCAAGGAAACCGTGAATTTCTGAATGAGATTGGCATGATTTCGTGTTTACAACATCCAAATCTCGTCAAACTGCACGGATGCTGTATGGAAGGAGATCAATTGCTGGTAGTGTACGAGTACATGGAAAATAATAGCCTTGCTCATGTTTTATTCAGTAAGTGTGTGCTTATATAGTACATATTCTTTTGCATTTAAATTTCTGCCGATGATATTAGTTGGCTTCATTCTGGTGCCGGATAATGTTCAGGTTCAGAGGAAAGCCAATTAATGCTAGATTGGTCAACAAGATTCAAGATCTGTATTGGAATTGCTCGAGGATTAGCTTTTCTTCACGACGAATCAAGGCTCAAAATAGTTCACAGAGATATTAAAGCCACTAATGTGTTGCTAGATAGAGATCTAAAGCCGAAAATATCGGATTTCGGATTGGCTAGGCTAAATGAAGACGAGAAGACTCATATTAGCACAAAAGTTGCTGGAACAATGTGAGTTTGACTTGTTTATACAAATATTGATTTAACATTCCTTTCTACCTTTTTACCTTGAAATATACTCGTATTACTTCTCGTCTTGATTGCAGTGGATATATGGCACCTGAATATGCACTGTGGGGTTATCTAACCGACAAAGCGGACGTTTATAGCTTCGGAGTTGTGGCTTTGGAAATTGTTAGTGGCAAAAGCAACAGTAATTACATGCCAAGCCACAATTTCATTTGCCTTTTGGATTGGGTACTAAAAACATCCTTCACCTCTTCATTTCATTATACATAATTCCATTATCTGTTCCACATTCCTTGATAACTTGCAAAATTGTTGCACACTGTTTCACTGCTACATAATTGTACTGCAGGCTTCTTACTTGCAAGAAAGGAAAAACATAGACGAACTTGTTGATCCGAGGTTGGGTTTTAGAGTCAACAAAGAGGAAGTAGGAAGAATGGTGAAAATAGCTCTCCTGTGTACCAACATAACGCCGTCCATCAGGCCTACAATGTCCGAGGTAGTTCAAATGCTTGAAGGACAAATGGCGATTCCAGATGTTCTCGCGATAGGAAGTATGCATACAGATGATATGAGGTTTAAAACCATGAAAGACTTCCATCGGGAGAGGCAAAGCGGAAGTTCCAGTGGAAGCCAAACTCAGAATTCAACAACAATACGAACAGACGCAGATTTTTCTTCATCTACCACTGATCTTCACGACACCGCTAGAGATACGATATCATATATTGAGGAATCGTGACAATATTTTGAGTTGGGGTGGGGAGAATTGTTTGTGTGTAAAAATACTAGGAATTTTTTCTTGCTCAGGTGAACGCCTTTTTTTCTTTTTTCTTTTTTCTTTTTTTCTTTTTTTTTTGGTAGTAAAAGAAAGCTCACATCGATATGTACAATCTATATACTAGCCTTGTTTGGTTTAGATTAAAATAAATAAAAATTTCAAGTCAAGTTCAACAATTAATTTTAATCATACATTTTAGAACGATATTATTTATCATCATGATGATGGAACAACGATAATTTGACAACTCGTTATATCTCACATTTATATCTCTCATAAAAATTGAACCATCAAATCTCATTATTCCACTTAGATTGTCACATAAACAATGTTTCATCGTTATAATGATAAATAAAATTATTCTACATTTGGATTAATAACTTTTCAATCATTCATTTCATCAGCTTTTATCAAAATATACTAGAAAACTGATTTTAATATACCAAACAAGAGCTATATATTAGAATGGTATAATTTTGGATTATAGAAAAATTCTATTCCATTCTTTTAACTTTTGAAATTAACGTTACAGTAATTTTCTTTATTTATTTGAGCACGGACGGATTAAGGAAAAATTTTAAGACGGGCTAATATGCAAAATAATAATAATAATAATAACTAATTACATGTAAAAATTGTTTTCACTTAATTTTTCCTTTTAAATGTGAATTGGGCTACAGCCCGTCCCTCCTAGATCCGCCAATGTGTTTGAGAATATTGTACCCTTGAACATACCTCTTTTTGCAAATGTTGAGTTTTGATACCCAATAAATTTTCGACGGTGATATTAAAACTTATTGAATTAATTATATCAACATCATATTGATTGGTTCGAGCCGAAAAATAATTTGGGTCAATGGAGGTAGCTTAATTAATTAAGATTGCTCATGACCTGATTGATTTATGGATGGCCATTTCATGTATTGACCCATTCTTAAATCTATTAATAAGCCTTCGTTTTCGGATTGTGTTATTGCGAGAGAAAAGAGGTGGCTGACTTTTTGTACTTTCTCAGCTTTGTGCTTGAGTTTAAACCAATTGCTTCCACCATTTATAATTGTGTCATTTGTGCAAGAAAGTAGGCAGCCGAAGTGAACAAAGTTGTGTGTTCGAGCAATCATTTAGTTGGTATTTG